>CAIGRF010085272.1:0-22496 GCA_903798235.1 Fraxinus ornus
ATATTTAGCATTTAGTTTAAAATTGTTTTGCAATCAGAATTTTATTTTCAAAATCGATGAATTTATATTTCATTAGTGGATTGAATATATATTTAACATATTATGAGACAATAAAATAGCTTATTTTATTCCGCAAAGTTCTTCAATTTTTTTTGTATTACAATGTGTCGATCAACTTTTATAATGGTTAAAGGAATTAATTGTGTAACCTTCGAGACATAGGTTGTTTCGTAAATAGACACGATACACATTGCTGTTACCATCTAGGACTGGAAACTTGAGCTATTTGACAAATTAGAAATTTGGCAGCAATTTAATGTCTTGGTCTTCCATGACTCGAGGCTCACATTTTGCCAAAACTCGTGCCAGAAAAAAATGACCAACTGAAAAGATCAAAAAAGGAATATTATTAAGCATAATTCTAAGGCTGCTAAGTCTAATTGAATTAGAAGCAAAAGCTCTACATTCCCTTTTTGTTAGATTAGTAGCCAAAAAATATGTAATTGATATACTATTGGGAGATATCCTCTTAATGTTCTTGTTACTTTAATTAAAGTTAACGCATTAGACAATTCTCTCGCTTTGCTTTGCGATAATTAAATTACTTGAGTTCCAGTTTTTGTGTTAAAATACTATCAAATAGTCATGTTATAGTTCAAAGAAGTAAAGAGGAACAAAAGGATAATAGACTCATTCGAGGGAATGCAAGCCTCTCAAACGATCAACAAGAGATTTGCATTTTCTTTCTCAGGTAATGAATCATGTTCCGTTACTTTTGGCCTCTTAAATTAAATAGAGAAATTACAAAATAACTTTCCTAATAGTTAGGGTACGTTTTGTTTGGCCTTGTTGTTAAATCATTATCGGCGCTTACTTGGAAAAATATGCAACTCGTGTAAATGTCCAACAAAGACTATTCTAGTTTTTAATTTTCCAAATGCGTGCCTTCGTTTCTCAAGTTGGATTAATTTTTGTTCAATAAGCAAATAATTCCATGCTTCATTGGCTATATATAACCCCACATGTTTTGCTATATTTTGCATCACTTGGTGTAATAACTTCTTGAAGCAAAGCAAAAATGGCCAAGTTTCTACACTTTCTCCTTTTATTCATTGTGGTAACAATGTCACTATATTCATCTCAAGCCCAAAACTCCCAACAAGATTATCTAGGCGCCCACAACGCTGCACGTGCCCAAGTGGGTGTTGGACCCATGGTATGGGATGATAAAGTAGCATCATTTGCTCAAAACTATGTCAATCAGAGGATTGGTGACTGCAACCTCGTCCACTCTAGCAACCGACCCTATGGAGAGAACCTTGCAAAGGGCAGTGGAGATTTTACCGGCAAGGCAGCCGTGGATTTATGGGTGGCAGAGAAGCCCAATTATGACTACAACTCGAATTCATGTGTGGGAGGAGAGTGCGGGCATTACACACAGGTAGTGTGGCGTAACTCAGTACGCCTTGGATGCGCTAGAGCCCAGTGCAACGATGGGTGGTGGTTTGTATCTTGCAACTATGATCCTCCCGGTAATTATATTGGCCAGCGCCCTTATTAAGGGTATTCTGCGTATTTAGTCATATAAGACTGAACATGATTGTTAGTTGTTATGTTGAGTCATAAAGTACTACATAAGTACTCCACTTTCTATAGTGGTAAATAAAGTTAAATAATTATACGTGTTGCTAAAATAGCAAGTGTGGTGTCTCAAAAATAAGGAGTTACTATTGTAATAACTTTTTTCCTTGGAAAGGAAATAATGAAATGTCTTAGCTTCTATTTTAATTATGTTTTGTGCTAAAGAGATAAATAAAATTTTATACTGAACCACTCCATGAAATTTATAACAATTATCCATGAAAAAAATTTATTAATATTGTTCTATAATGATATGGTTTCTACTGAACAAAGGCTACAGATCAGCATGTGACGCCCCAGCACTTTTAAGGTGGAGCGCGAGCTAGGGTGAAGCTGCTCTGCACTTCACTTGTACTTTTTGTTTGTGTATTTGCTCACGTTTTTATATTCGTTTTGTTAATGTAACTAAACTTTAGAGTTGGAGAAATTGTTTAAGTTTGACAGATACACCAATCTTTGAAGTTCTTTGACATCTTTTTATATATGTTCATTTAATTTGATAAATCATGAGGGCTTCAAGTAATAAGAAAAACCTATGGTTTTATAAATATTAAAGGAATGATTCGATATCGAATGTACAAAATCTATTTACTTGATATCAATACTTTATTCAAAATTTATGTGATAGTATGGGTGTTTGAAATCTATATATATATATATATATATATATATAGACACACACACACACGTAAGTAAACTAATTAGTGTAAACTATAGTTTTATCTTAAACATTATGAGTAGAGTTTTTGGTAATTGAACTCGTTTGATCTTGCAATGAAGTAAAAATATGGAGATACCAATTAACAAGTACATATGGTTTGCTCATTACTAGCGTTTAATTGAAAAAGAATGCAACCCATAAACATCCAACAAAGACTATTTCAGTTTTAATTTTCCTCAGATGTACTTACATTCAAGATTAATTTGTATTAATCAAGTTGGAATATTGTGTTCAATAAATAAAATATCCGTTCTTCTATCTATACAGAACCCTACGTACAGTCTACAGGTGCCTCATTTTAATTTCGTCTTAAAATAAAACAGGAAATATTTAAGTTTCTATGTTTTCTCGTCTTCTTTAGATGTGCCAATGTCACTACTGTCAAAGAAGTGTATATTTTTTCATATATATCTATACATAAATGAGAACAAATAAATTGCAGTACAAAGAGCAATTTACAGAAGCTTTTTATAGTCTAAACACTATCTAAGGCTAGTATCATGGTTGACCCTTAAAGCAAAGGATTTTACAGTAAGTTCGATGCAACGATTTCTCCAATCATCTCTTGAATGATAACTAACGTCAATACTCCCTCTCAAGTTGTTGCATAGATTATCTCTAATGTCAAACTTGTCAAGTGATCAATGTGGAAGATTTTGCTGTTTACAGCCATTTGTAAGTATATTAGCCAGTTGATCTTCAGATTTGACAAATGAAAATCGAATTATCTCTGCTTCGGGATTCTGTATAATGAAATGTCAATCCACTTCAACTTGTTTAGTACAATCATTCTAAACTTGATTATGAGAAATATCAATGGCTGCCTTATTGTCACATAACAAGTTCATTGAAAGATAGGAGCAAAACAATCTTAGTTTGCTGGCTAGCTTATAAGCCTAAGAAGTTCGCACATTGGCATTGGATAACGCCACTACTTGTTTCTTGCTCCTCCATGTGACCAAGTTGCCTCATACTAAGGTAAAATAGCCTGATGTAAACTTTTTGTCACAAATCCACTCAATCTACATATGCGTAACCATCAATATAATGAGATGATTATTCTTGGTAAATGTTGTAATTTAGAGAAATAATCAGAAAAGTAATTCGTATATTTCAGTGTAATAATACAGCCTATATATAGACTATTCTAGGAGAAAGAAATAGGAAACTACCCAACAATATATGGTAACAACCCACAACTATAGCTCTTACTAATTTACATCATATTTAATCCTAATAATCAGCCACTAAATATTCCATATAATTTGATACTCCCCCTCAAGCTGGTGAATAGATATCTTCAATTCCCAGCTTGGAAATAATTTCATGGAACCCAACACTATTCAGCCTCTTAGTTAAAACGTCTGCCAATTGACTCCCTGAAGGCACATAAGACATACAGACTAGTCCTTCTTCCAGCTTCTCCTTAATGAAGTGTCTATCAATCTCGATATGTTTAATCATGTCATGTTGTACCGAATTATGAGCAATGTTAATTGCGGATTTATTGTCACGATATAATTTCATAGGTCCTCTCCACTTGATTTTCAGATCATCCATAATAATCTTTAACCACAACAATTCACATACTCCTTGAGCCATAACCCTGAATTCGGATTCTGCAATTGACCTTACTACTACATTCTGCTTCTTGCTCCTCCATGTCACTAAGCCACCACATAGAAACGTGCAATTGCCAGTTGTTGATCTTCTATCTACTATAGATCCTGCATAGTCTGCATCTGTGTATGCCTCTAGTGTGAGTTCATTATTTCTTTTGAATAGAACTCCTTTTCCCGGACTCCCCTTTAGGTAGTGTAGAATCGGTAAGCAGCTTGTAGATGAGATTCCCTCGGATCATACTTAAACTGACTAATCAAGCTAACCGAATAGGCTATGTCCGGCCGAGTATGAGCAAGATAGATGAGTTTCTCTACCAACGTTTGATACATTTCTCTATCAACTGTTCTTCCTTTGCTTCCCACAATTTCTGGTTAGGTTCAATAGGAGTAGCTACCGGTTTACATCCTAATTTTCCTATTTCCTTCAAGAGATCAGTTACATACTTCTGGTGTGAGATAAATATTCCTTGTCTTGAGTATAAAACTTCAATTCCAAGGAAGTACTTCAGCCTCCCAAGATCTTGTATTTCAAATTCTTTATTTAAGCATTATTTCAAGTTTTGTTGCTCTCTCACACTATCACCGGTGACAATAATATCATCAACGTACACTAAGAGGGTTGTCACTCCCCCCGAGACCAAATGTTTAATGAAAAGAGTATGATCTCCTTGACTTTGTTTATATCCGGTTGCATTCATCACTCTAGAAAACCTTCCAAACCATGCTCTAGGTGATTGTTTAAGCCCATATAGAGCTTTTCTCAGTCTACACACCTTATCACCTATTTTTTCCCTCCAAAACCTTGTGGAATGCTCATGTAGATCTCTTCTTCTAAGTCCCCATGTAAAAACACATTCTTCACATCACATTGTTGAAGTTGCCAATTAAAGTGAGCTGCTAGAGATAAAAATATTGTGACCATGTTCATCTTCGCTACTGGGGCAAATGTCTCCCGATAATCTACTCCGTATGTTTGAGTATATCTCTTAGCCACCAGCCTTGCTTTATATCTCTCAAGTGAGCCATCAGCTTTGTATTTCACAGTATAAACCCATTTACAACCGACTAAATTTTTTCATTTTCGCTTGTCGACAATCTCCCAGATCTTGTTTCTCTCCAATGCATCCATCTCTTCTCTCATAGCATTCCTCCATTCTTCTTTTGATAATGCTTCAGATTAATTGTTGGGAATCAAGATAGTGTTTAGACTGACAATAAAATTCCTCTGGAGTGGCGAAAAACGATTAAGTGATACATAGTGAGACAATGGATATATTGGTCGATTTGCTCATTGTCTGGTACCTTTTCTAAAGCAATAGGAACATCAGAGTCATTGTCAGAATGTATATGCAAAGGATTATCAGAACTTAACGTGTGTTCATTAGCAGGGCTTGAGGTGGCATCTTGGACTTGTTTCAGGTCTGGAATGACTTGTTTTCTTGTTAGGTTCCTTGAGTAAACCTGAGAAAATCTCATATCGTGTGTTCAGTGACTTGTTTTCTTGTTTTCTTTGCCGTCTTTCCACTTATTGTCTTTATTACCATGGGAAGCTGGCCAAATTCGTCTTTCCTCTTTCTTGGTTCTGAAGTTCAGTTTTAGTCACCAATGTTGATCCCTCTGTCTTTTTTCTTTCTTGGTTTTGAAATTCAGTTTTAGTTACCAAAGCTGATCCCTCTATTGCTTGTGGCTCCAACATCACACCCCGTCTACTTTCTTCTACCTGAATCAAAGAAATAGTCTCCTCTAATGAAGGTATTTCTTCCTTACTGAGTATTTGAACTCTAACCTGATTAAATTCAGGATTGAGCCCGCTAAAAAATCATAGACCCGATCCTTTTCCACAAAATTCTTCAAAATGGCCACATCTTCTAGGCATTTCATCTTGAACACCCGATAGTGATCCAACTCTTGCCATAGATATTTAGAATATTGGCATATTCTTTCATAGTTTTGGCCTCTTGTGTGGTTGCACTGGTTTTTATCTTAATCTCGTACACTTGGGCTGCATCACGAGCTTTAGAGTATGTTCTACTAATAGAATCCCATATCTCTTTTGTCGTTGTCAGGAACATGCAAGCATTACTAATGGCTGGATCCATCGAGTCCCACAGCCATGACATGATCATTGAGTCAGCTTCATCCCATGCTTGAAAAGTTGGCTCTTCCTCTTTAGGTCCGGTTCCGAGAATGTGATCGAGCCTCCTTTGCCCTTCATGTATGTTCTAACAATTTGAGATAGTTTTTCTCATTTAATCTGTTCGTAGGATGAATATTTTGTAGATCTCCACTCATGTTCATCGAGTTGACTTCCTTCGATTGATCAATAACATGTGAGGCAATGACTTCTGTAATAGACATGACAAAAACACGTTCAAATGAACGGAAGAAACCCGTAGCGATGAATGGATGATGTGACAAAGAAAAAAGCAGAAATGAAGACTGCAGCAAACTGATCAGAAATGCTCAGTAATGAAAGCTAAGAAAAATTGAAACCTAAGAGACCTAATTTAGGCTCTGATACCATGTTGTAATTTAGAGAAATAATCATAAAATTAATTCATATATTTCAGTGTAAATAATACAACCTATATATAGGAAACTACCCAACAATATATGGTAACAACCCACAGCTATAGCTCTTACTAATTTACATCATATTTACTCCTAATAATCAGCCACTAAATATTCCATACAATCCTCCTAATAATCAGTCACTAAATACTCCATATAATCCGATAGTAAACATAATCTTTTTTCTAGGAGAAGACTTCAAACAACAGAGATCTAAATTACTGTATCTATATGATTTCACTAGGATGGTGCAAAAACTGACCTGCAATTCTTATGGCAAGTGCAATATCTGGGCAAGTATGAGATAAACAGATTAGCTTACCAACTAATCCTTGATACATTTCTTTATTAGTTGGTACTTTATTTGATAACTCTCCAAGTTTGTAATTCTGAATAATTGGAGTATCAGGCGACTTACAATCAAATAATCTCACTTCTAACAATAAATCCAAAACATATTTCCTTTGAGAAAGAAATATACTTTGTCTTCATCAAGCTACTTCAATTCCCAGAAAATAGTTGAGCCCTTCAAGATTCTTCATTTCAAATTAATTTGTCAATTGCTTTTGAAGTCTAGATATCTCTTTCATGGTGTCCCCTATAATAATCATGTCAACTACATAGATTATTAAAGTTTTTACCTTTTTCCCAGTAGATGTGTCAAGAATAAAGTATCGTCTGAGTTTCTTTGTTGGAAGCAATTTTTTCGTATAGCCAATGCTCTTTTCAACTTACACACAGCCTCAGACTTTGGAAATAAAGTGAACCCTGGTGGGATATATAAACCTCCTCTTCAAGATCGCCATGAAGGAAGGTGTTCTTTACATCAAACTGACTTCATGACCAATCTAACTTTGTTGAAAGAGAAAATAAACTTTAACAATATTTAATTTCCCACTGGAGAGAAAGTCTTTTGATGATCTATGTCGTAGGTCTATGTATATCGTTTCACCGCGAGACTCGCCTTGTATCTTTTCATGGATTTATGTGCCTTGTGTTTAACCGAGAAATTAAACTCATGAGCACCCTAATTTTTTATTTTTTATTTTTTATTTTGCAACGATACAACGTCTCATTTTTTATTCTTTTGCAGAGGCTCCATTTCTTCGTGTTTTGCTTGAACCCACTTTGGATCTGTAAAGGCCTTTTGTATACAGCTTGGAAAATTGATGACATCTTGAGAACAAATGCCTTGAGGGATCTTCATAATTTCTGAGAGGATACATGATTAGTGTTGGGTTTATGGACACCACATATCTTCACATTGGTATGATATTGTCCACTTTGGACCTAAGACCTCATGGATTTACTTTTGGGGTTCACCCCAAAAGGCCTCATACCAATGGAGATATTGTCCATAAACCCAACAAGTGGTATCAGAGCCAAGCCCAGACTTAGCCGGAGGAACGCAGTGGAAAAAGCGTGGTGGAGATCCCCTAATTAGCCTCACGATCTGACTAAAAAACCATCAGCGTTTGAGGTGCCTTGTGTCGAAAGTATTCCTGACATAAAAAATATGGTGGTCAGGCGACGGATCCCGTTTGGTCGAGGGCAATAACGGCGATACAAGATGATTGGCAGATGGATTATCGTTTGAGGATAGGCCACAATGATGTGGTCCTTCATTTGAGGGGAGGATTGTTCGGAGTAAAAAAAGTCTCACATCGGCTAGATATGGGAAATATGATGGGTTTATAAGTGTAAGACAATTAGAAATTGGGTATCTTAATTTATTTCCCACAAAATCAGGTGAATATTGATTTTGTGGCTTGTAACAGTTATGTCTGAAAGGTAAGTTACAACGACAGAATTATCCAAATCATTAAAAGGAGAATATGGAGTGGGAGTGCTTCTTTCAGGAATGTTCTCAGGAGATGGGTCTTTAGCTACCCAGGGTTTGGAGGTTCAATTTCAGCATATGCTTCAACTTCGTGAATAATATCAGCACCATTCTTTTCTCCCAGTCTAGCATCATTTTAATTTTCCTCACCAACTAACACTAGTTTTGACAATTCAGTTTGCATCAGTTTCCTCGAATCGTGGCCAATTTTGTAAATTATGTTCTCATTTCGTATCTCCCTCTAGAGAAGAATTTGGATAAAGGTGGTTAGAATATTTTTTACTCCAAGAATGTGAGATCCAAGTGATGTAGGTTTGCTTGGTGGTAGGATTGTAACAATGATATCCCTTTTTATGTGTTACATACCCTAAGAAAATAAAATGAACTAGTGTGCAATGATCAAGCTTAGTACGTTGATTTTAATGGAGGTGAATAACACATTCAAAGATTCATGGAGGAATCAACAAAATAGTAGGAAAGGAAACTTGCTCATAAAGGACCTGCAATGGAGTTTTAAGATTCAACACTTTCAACTGCATATGGTTCAATAAATGTACTCTGTTACAACAATATCGTCCCAACATTTACTTGGCGTATGCGCTCCAATTAAAAGAGAACGAGTTGTTTCTAAGAAATACTTGTTTTCTCATTCAGCAACTCCATTGTGTTGTAGTATTTAAGAACAAGATCTTTCATGGCCAAGAGTTTGAAACTAAAATCTTTCATTTCAACAAATATCAAGTAGACAAACACAGTTTCGATAAAGTGTGAAAGATTTTGTTGCGTATTATACCATCACCTATCCTATCAAGCATGTTTGTCATATCATAATGTGATGCAATCATGAGATACATTTTTAGCTAATGGGAATAGGACCACAAGCCCTTCTCTATCAATTCCTACCTTTCGCCACATCGCAAACCTATTTTTTTGAGTCCCTTTTGTTCACCCTTCTTTCCTGCCAGTAGTGTAGATAGAGGGCCCTACGGAGAATGTGGTCAGCAATTCAAAATAGGATCCGACCACAGTGACCGAATTGATTATTTCCGTGCAAAAGGATACTAGATTACCTAGTAGAAAAGATTGAACATAATTATTTTCGTATTGGAGGAATAGCTGCTGATCTACCTCATGGATGGATAGATAAATGTTGAGATTTTTGCAATCATTTTTTAACACGGGTTTTTGAATATCAAAAGCTTATTACACGAAATCCGAACGAATTTTGTTGAATGAATTGATCCATTGTTGTATGCCCTACTTCTTAGTGAATTTTTTCCTACTTGGACCCGTTGTTCCTACACTTTGATTTGAATTGATTGAGAAAGTTGGTTCCATAGCGTTAGAAACTTAAGCATTCAAAAAGAACGAGGAATGAGGACATGGAAAAGAAGATACGGTCTTAGACCTTATCTTAGTTGTTTAAATAAGGCAGGGACTAGGTCACTTTCCTTGGATTCACTTGAGCCAGGAAACTGGATAATTGAGGACACATGAAACATAAAGATATGAGAAGGGTTTGAGTGATTTTGACTAAGAGTATTTCCACTCTAAAGAAGGTTGAAAAAACGTATTTCAATTTTCTCTCATTTCAATCTCGACGAGTTCAATTTGTCTACAAGACTCAATCAAAGTAGTTCGTCCCCCTTCTCAAGTAAGAAGCAACTAGACTGACCTAGTGCATAAATCAAGAATACAAAAACAGCAATTGGATCAAAGTATGTGATTGCATTGTAAGGTCATAACTGAACTGATCTTGCAAGCTCGCATTAATGTAACATGAAACCTGTTAATCCGAAAGAGCCATGGAGAGTAACAAAGGTCTACCATATGCCTAATTGACACCAACGAATAAAATCTCATTGTGCTTTAGGACCACAAAGTAATAATAAAGAATACACTAAACTATTAGCAAGAGTAAAAACTACGGCCGTTAAGAAATTATAGCCTTTCAAATAGGAACTGGCCAATCCATGGGTGCATCGTGAAGTTACAAAGGTTGTATTTGTGAACGAAATAAGTACTAATAATGGTCCCATTCCTACCAATTCCAGCGAGAGAATCACCAGCCAAGATTGCCATTTTAGTCGACCAAAAAAACCATTTGGCTCTGTTAACTAGTAATTAATTACCCCCTAAATGTGGGGTGGTAGGAAAGGGAAAAAAAATAATGGATAGACTCGAAACACTATCATGTCTAACTATACCTAATCCCATATCATATTAAAGGAAAAATGACTTTGTCTTGATCGTCAACAGATAGCGGGAATCAAACCCATATTTTATCCTTGGCAAAGAGAAATTTTACTGTACGACCATATTCACAATTTTTGTGTCTCTTGCTATCTTTAGTAAGAGAGTGAGGATTTGATGTAACTACTATTAGACCTCCAATCCGGAAAGATTCTATAATCCTTATGAGTGGATAAACCTTTCATTTCCCTTCTATAGAAAGGTTGCCCATTTCTCCTCGGGTAGTTCACTCTTGCCCAGGTACCTATCATTTGTATATACTTTTTAAAATAGAGAGAGCTAGGAGTACGATCATGATAAAGTTTACAAGTCATTTTCGGATCTAATTGAAGGCAAAGTGGAAAAATTTCATCAGACTTTGTCGAGAAAACGGGTTGATTATTCAAATTCTTCCATCATTATCGTGGGTCCTTCACTTTCTTTACATCGATGTGGATTGCCAACCAAAATAGCAATAGAGCTTTTCTAGATATTTGTATTTCATCTAATACCAATACCTGCATTGGTCTGGTCTCAAAAAAGGATTAAACTTTAGCATAGTCACCCCATATATATATATATATATATATATATTCCCACTTCCCTTTATGTTAGTTTATCTAAATACAATATATATGTGAGTTCTTGTTAAAGTGCTAGTAACAAAGGTATCACATTAAGCACCTCTTCTTGAGGAGCTTTGTTGTGGATGGGATGACTAGTGAAGGCTTACTTCCAGTCCTCAAATCTTAAGCTAAAAAGGTTTTGACTTTTTATGATGATCAATACACCTTTTTAGTTTTTCTATTTCCCACTTGTTTGGTATCGCCAAAAAAATTGATTAAAATTTAAGTCAAAGTTAATAATTAATTTTAACCACACATTTCATCGGAGCCACAGCTTTTCAACAACACATTCCATCAACTTTTATCAAAATTTTCTAAAAATGTGATTTTAATCTCTACCAAAGAGGGGCTTCATCCTTGAATTATTTATGGCTATGAAAAACTTTCCATACCAATCAATTCAAATTCCATTTTCCAAACTTTAATAACTTTAATAGTTATAAATCAATTCTAATATTTTTTTATTGTTGTTAAAAAATAATTTATTAACCAAGAGGAAACATGTTCACAGAAAATGATATATATCACCAACAATTAACAAGAATGATTTATTATTGGGAATTTTTCAACTGATAATATAACATTTGATCCTTAGTACGGAAAAGCTAGTGAAGTAACTAGCCTAAATCTAGCATCAAAGTAAAGAAAACATTCATCAGAAAAATCCACGAAAATATCTAAAATTATCATTAGCAGGAACAGTACTTGAACCCACATACACCTGATGAGTTAGTTTACTCTCATCTACTCTCTTAAAAGAGGGACTTTGGGAAATACTATTCATTTGTGTTTTCTCGACCTTGTTTACTGTTACATTCTACTCGACTTTGGAAAATACTATTCATTTATGTTTTCTCCACCCAGTTTACTATTACATATGAGGACAAAAAAATGACAACTTTGATGTTTCTCAAAACCCCAACTAGCTACAATTATTGACAGAAAGTGATGATATTTCTACTTTTTTTCCGCCAGTTTTCACAATAGTTTGGCTAATCCTTAAACTACTACAGCATCACAGTTTCTTCTCTTATTTTGACAACAACAACAACAACAACAAAGAAGACCATTCCGCTTTCATATCTTCAAACTCGACTTGAAGTTTCGAACTGCCACTTGAAGCACTTTCTTTTCTCTAAAGTTGCAGCGACTGGACTCTTTACGGTCACCGTTACGATCAATATAAGGCAAGTTTTCATTTTTTCCTCTTTCCATAAAAATTGTTTACACTTCAAAATTTGTGAAGGGCATTTTCAATAATGAAATAGTTGTTCAAGATTTGGGTTATTAGTTGTCAAGATTTGGGTTACTCATTGTTGGGATGTATGTATTCTTATTGTTCAAGGTACTTGACATATATTTCAGTTGTTCTCAAAGGTTTGTCGCATTTTTTCATCTTTTCCTCCTTCCAAAAATATTGTTTAAATGCCAAAATTTGCAAAGGGTGTAGTTGTTCAAGATTTGGGTTATTCATTTTTTGGAGGCTTTTTTTTCTTATTGTTCTGAAAATTGACATCTATTTCAATTGTTTTCAAATGTTTGTTTATATACATTTTTGCAAGGAAGGGAAAAAGAAAGGTGAAAAAAATAAGCGGAACGACGTCTCCGTTCATCGCGAATAAGTACTCCGCATGCTCAGAGACCTCTCCCGCGTGCATGGAGTACTTCTCCGCGTGAGCGGAGTACTTCTTCGCGCAGCATGGAGAAGCCTCTGCGTAGAGCAGAGTCATTCGCAAGAGTCTCCACATGCGCACGCAGAGCTCCCTGCGCGGACTCCGCTAAGTGCGGAGACCTCTCATCGCAGCGTAGAGTACTTCTTCATGAGTGCGGAGCGGCCTCTGCACGCAGAGCTCTACGCTGCACCGATACCTATGTACGCATCCGAAGACACGAGTCTCTGCCCATTAAAGTATGATTAGTTTGTATATGTTAATTTTTTTCCCAAGAAACAAAGTAGTATTATTAGTTGTTTTATTCTTCCATTAACTAAGACAACAATTTTTGCTTCCATTACATTAGAGGTGAAGATTTTCTTGTGATGGATTCTTTGGATATGTCTGCTAATCAAGAACTCACAGTTTTCAAGTTGAAAGTACTTCCCAAAGTCTAAGTGAACCATCTACGGCTTCATTTTGCCAACAACCCTGAAGACAGGCAGATAGGAAGAGACAAATTCAAACTCCACGTATTGATTGTCGTAAGAGGATAAGTAATTCTATGTTATCTCAAACTAATAATTTAGTTTCTTCATATCCTCATGAATCTTATGAATTTACAATACATCTTGATTTTGAAGCTTCTACTTCAAATTAGGAATCAACTAATCAGGTTCATTCTATGTTACAAGGAAGTTTTGACCTATCGAACATACCAACCAATGCATACGTATTACCTACATGCACCTATTGTCAACATTGTGGTGCACGAAAATTTTATAGAGAAACTAAAGGATTTTGTTGTTGTGATGAAAAATGTAAACTTTTTATACATGATTCACCCATTGAATTGTATGATATATTTACATCTAATAAAGTTACATGTATGGAATTCAGAAAAATTTCACGCGGATATAATAATCATTGCGTTCACTTCATTTTGTGTAAAATACGATAAAGAGCTTTTTAAAGCATACAAATATATTTATACATTTAGAATTCAAGGACATGTGTACCATAATGTAAACCAACTTATGCCAAAGAATAATACGTCTTCTTATATGCAGTTATATTCTTATGAAACAAATAATGAAATTGAAAATCATATGAAAATCTAAGAAAATTTTGTTGAATCTAATTTGATTATTTTAATGGGAATCTTTAAAGTAAATTCGTATACTAGATTCTTTAGGTCTTTAAGTGATATGACCAATTTGGATGACCATCGAATACAAATAAGATGTAATCCAAACTTGATCAAAGAGTTTTTAGTACTCCTTCAGCATCTCAAGTAGCTAATGTATAGGTTAAGGATGATGAACAAATATATATGTTCATGATATTACTATATATTGTCATTCTGGTTATTTACATAAAGTTCATTATTATTACCATTGTTATGATCCTTTGCAGTACCCTTTATTCTTCCCATTCAGAGAATCTGGTTGGCATGAAGGTATTCAGAGATACAAAAAGACATATTTTCAAACTCAGAGTTTGCCTAGCTACGTCGATTTTGGTAGCAAAGTGAATTATGTAGTAGAAATCATTGAGAAAGAGGCTGCATGTTTGCTAATATACTTTTTAATACTCTTTCACTTTTACAAAGTGATATGTTCTAAATCAAAGTGAAATCCGGATATCCGTGCTCGGTGGAAGCCCACGCGGAGACAGGAGTCTCCTTACAGCGTCAAGATCGGGTCTTCGTGCACGAAGATCTCCACCCCAACAGCGCCCTCCACTAAACACACCTTCTTCAAATTCCATTTGCTTATAAATAAATTTAATATTTGCTTATAAATAAATTTTATTATTAGTATAAATTGCTTTTTTTAATAATTTGTACAAATATCTTTGAAATATATACTATCTCTAAACCAACGGTTTTCTGTTACAATCACTCAATTTTTGAATTATCAATATCTTAAAGATTTTGTAAAGCTTATCAACGTAGATCAACAGACATCTCTAATGTGTAGTAATTTTCATGGATTTATAAATAGTGTTATATATAGAGCAGGAGGAGAACAATAATTCAGTACCAAATTAGTTCATTAATTTATAATGAGACTTATCAACTGTGGCAAGAACAATGAAGCATGTGTGAAGTTGGATAACCATTTGGCCCACTTTGGTATGCAAGAGTTTTGTCTAATCACAAGATTACCTTGCTACGAGGTATCTGTAAATCTTGACTTCAACAATGATCGACTTAGAAATCAATACTTTAATGGTACGTAAAGAATTAGTATGAGAATGATTTTTGAAGCATTCCACCTATGTGAAAATCGAGAAGATAAATTTAAACTTGGATTGGTAATGTTGGTAGAATGTGTTTTAAAACCTACTGGAAGACACATTGATTACAGAAGTCTGCTCATGGTTGAGCATCTTCTATCCATGGGATCGTAGAGCATATTTTGTTTTATTGAACTCACTGCAAGAATCGCAGCTGGAACGAGTACGGATAATGCAACAAAATGAACAAAACGAATGTAAATATTCATTACATGAATATCCACTTACATTCTAGGTACTTTTCTTCTATTTTTTTGTTTTTCACCAATCTATATACAGTTTAGTTTACTTGTATAAATCTTATATATCTAATATTTCTTTTCAATTATGTTTCAGTATTGGATATACGAAGTATTTCCACAAATTGAACAAAAATTTGGACGTTATAAATATAAAACATTACAGAGTCCAAGAATGCACAGATGGAAGCCAGAAGGACTTTGAATCCTAATGTATTATTCCATTTTAAAATCAATTTAAACGTTTAACAATACTTATCCGGATTTTAAGATCAATGTCCATCTTTTATTTAATAATATCTTCTGAGTAGAATTAAATATATCCTTACATATGATGTAAGACATCCCTATCCTGAATGCAAATGTAAATGCATTAAATCACATGAATATTTACAGTTCTGAATCTTGCAAAGTATAGTAGTATATCATTATTTTTAAAACGCACATTTGTAACTTAAAATACTAAAAGGATGGGATGACTAGTGAAGGCTTACTTCCAGTCCTCAAATCTTAAGCTGAAAAGGTTTTGACTTATTATGATGATCAGTACACCTTTTTAGTTTTTCTATTACCCACCTGTTTGATATCACTAAAAAATTTGATTAAAATTTAAGTCAAAGTTAATAATTAATTTTAACCACTCATGTAATCGGAACCACAGCTTTTCAACCACACATTCCATTAACTTATATCAAAATTTGCTAAAAATATGATTTTAATCTCTATCGAGGAGATAGGGATGACAAATAACTCGTTCAACCCGATATCCATGGGGCCTACCCCAAATGGGGTGATGATTACTCGCTTAACATGGTAAACGGGGCGGGGACATGGCGAGGGTCACTACCCCGAAATGGGTATGGAGTGGGTATGGGAAATATAGTCCCCGCCCCGTTTAAAATTTAAGTTTTTTATTAAACAAAAATAGTAATTTATCATCATTCTTAAAGAGAACATAAGTTATTTTAACAACTTAGTAAAAAAGTAATAATATTTACTAACTAAACACATAAAAAAAATAAAAGCAAAAAATAAAATAAATAAATAATAAAAAGAAAAAATAAATGAGACGATAAATGGGGCAAGGGCTTCGCCCCGTTACGCTTTAACCGAGTATGGGGATGGGGTAAAATAACAAAAATACCCGATGGGACGGAGTGGAAATAGATGACCCGTCCCATACCCGCCTTATTGTCATCCCTATAAAGAGACGCTTCATCCTTAAATTAGCTGTGAAAAACTTTCCATACCAATCAATTCAAATTTCATTTCCTAAACTTTAATAACTTTAATAGTTATAAATCAATTCTAATATTTTTTATTGTTGTTAAAAAGAATTTATTAACTAAGAGGAAACTTGTTCACAAAAAATGATACATATCGCCAACAATTAACAAGAATGATTTATTATTAGTAATTTTTTAACTGATAATATAACATTTGATCCTTAGTACGGAAAAGCTAGTGAAGTAACTAGCCTAAATCTAGCATCAAAGTAGAGAAAACATTCATCAGAAAAATCCACGACAATATCTAAAATTATCATTAGCAGGAACAGTTCTTGAACCCACAAACACCTGATGAGTTAGTTTACTCTCATCTACTCTCTCTTAAAAGATGGACTTTGGGAAATACTATTCATTTGTGTTTTCTCCACCCCGTTTACTGTTACATTCTATTCGACTTTGGAAAATTCTATTCATTTGTGTTTTTTTCACCCAGTTTACTATTACATGTGTGGACAAAAAAATGACAACTTTGATGTTTCTCAGAACCCCAACTAGCCGCAATTATTGACGAAAAGTGATGATATTTCTGCTTTTTTCGCCAGTTTTCACACTGGTGTGGCTAATTCTTAAACTAACTGCAGCATCACAATTTCTTCTCTTATTTTGACGATGACAACAACAACAAAAAGAAGACCATTCTGCTTTCATATCTTCAAACTCGACTCGAAGTTCTGAACTGCCACCTGAAGCACTTTCTTTTCTCTAAACTTGCAGCGACTGGATTCTTTACTGTCACCATTACGATCAATATAAGGCAAGTTTTCATTTTTTTTCCTCTTACCATAAAAATTATTTACACTTCAAAATTTGCGAAGGGCATTTTCAATAATAAATTAGTTGTTCAAAATTTGGGTTATTAGTTGTCAAGATTTGGGTTACTCATTGTTTGGATGTATGTGTTCTTATTGTTCAAGGTACTTGACATATATTTCAATTGTTCTCAAAGGTTTGTCACGTTTTTTCCTTCTTTTCCTCCTTCCAAAAATATTGTTTAAATGTCAAAATTTGCAAAGGGTATAGTTGTTCAAGATTTGTGTTATTCATTTTTCGGATGCTTGTTTTCTTATTGTTCTGAAAAGTGACATCAATTTCAATTGTTTACAAAGGTTTGTTTATACATATTTTTGCAAGGAAGGGAAAAGAAAAGGTGAAAAAAAATAAGTGAAACGACGTCTCAGTGCATTGCGGAGAAGTACTCTGCGCACTCGGAGACATCTCGTCTGTGCGCGGAGTACTTCTCTGCGCAGAGTCATTCTTGGGAGTCTCCATGTGCGCACGCGGAGTTCCCCGCGTGGGCTCCGCTAAGCGTGGAGATCTTCACGCACGAAGACCTCTTAGCGCAGTGCATAGTACTTTTCCATGAGTGCGGAGCGGCCTATGCACGCGCTGTGCCAATACCTATGTCTCCACACGTCTGAAGACATGAGTCTTCGCCCATCAAAGTATGATTAACTTGTATATGTTAATTTTTTCCAAGGAAAAAAAGTAGTATTATTAGTTGTTTTATTCTTCCATTCACTAAGACAACAATTTTTGCTTCCATTACATTAGAGGTGAAGATTTTCTTGCGATGGATTCTTTGGATATGTCTGCTAATCAAGAATTCAGTTTTCAAGTTGAAAGCACTTCCCAACGTCCAAGTGAATCATAAGCGGCTTCCATTTGCCAACAACAAACCCGAAGACGGGAGGATAGAAAGAAACAAATTCAAACTTTACGCATTGATTGTCGCAAAAGGATAAATAATTCTATGTTATCTCAAACTAATAATTTAGTTTCTTCCTATCCTCATGAATCTACAATACATCTTGATTTTGAAGCTTCTACTTCAAATCGGGAATTAACTAATCATGTTCATTCTAAGTTACAAGGAAGTTTTGACCTATCGAACATACCAACCAATGCATACGTATTACCTACATGCACCTATTGTCAATATTGTGGTGCACGAAAATTTTATAGAGAAACTAAAGGATTTTGTTGTTGTGATTGAAAAGTTAAAATTTCTATACTTGATTCACCCACTGAAGTGTATGATATATTTACATCTAATAAAATTACATGTGTGGAATTCAAAAAACTTTCACGTGGATATAATAATCATTGCATTTACTTCCTTTGGTGTAAAATACGATAAAGAGCTTTTTAAAGCATACAAAGATAATTATATATTCAGAGTTCAAGGACATGTGTACTATTATGTAAACCAACTTATGCCAAAGAATAATACGTCTTCTTATATGCAGTTATATTTTTATGATACAGATAATGAAATTGAAAATTGCATAAAAATCTAAGAAAATTTTGTTGAATCTAATTTGGTTATTTTAATGGGAATCCTTAAAGTAAATCCATATACTAGATTCTTTAGGTCTTTAAGTGATATGACCAATTTGGATGACCATCGAATACAAATAAGATGTGATCCAGACTTGATCAAAGAGTTATTAATACTCATTCAGTATTTCAAGTAGTTGCGTATGGGTTTAGGATGATGAAAATGCAAATATCCGTGTTCGTATATTGTTATATATGGACATACTGGTGATTCACATCAAGTTCATTGCTATTACCGTTGTTATGATCCTTTGCAGTTCCTTTACTTTTCGCATTCGGAGAATCTGGTTGGCATGAAAGTATTCAGAGATACAAAAAGACATATTTTCAAACTCAATGTTTGCCTAGCTACTTCACTTTTGGTGGAACAATGAATTTTGCAGTAGAAATCATTAAGAAAGAGGTTGCAGGTTTGCTAATATATTTTTTAATACTCTTTCACTTTTACAGAGTGATATGTTCTAAATCAAAGTGAAATTCGGATATTCGTGCTCAGCGGAAGCCCACATGGAGACAGGAGTCTCCTCACAGCACAGAGATCCGATCTTCGAGCACGAAGATCTCCACCTCGGTCGCTCCCTTCACACCCTCCACTAAACACAACTGCTTCAAATTCCATTTGCTTATAAATAAATTTTATATTTGCTTATAAATAAATTTTATTATTAATATAAATTGCGCTTTTTTAATGATTTGTGCAGACATCTTTGGAATATATACTGTCTCCAAACCTATGATTTTCTGCTACGATCACTCAATTTTCGAATTATCATTATCCTAATGATTTTGTAGAGCTTATCAACATAGATCAACAAACATCTCTAATGTGTAATAATTTTCATGGATTTATATATGGAGTTATATATAGAGTAGGAGAAAAACAATAATTCAGTAGCAAATTAGTTCATGAATTTATAATGAGACTCGTCAACTGTGGCAAGAACAATGAAGTCTAGATGAATTTAGATAACCATTTGGCCCGCTTTGGTATGCAAGAGTTTTGTCTCATCACAGGATTACCTTGCCATGAGGTATCTATCAATCTTGACTTCAACAATGTTCGACTTAGAAATCAATACTTTAATGGTACGAAAAGAATTAGTATGAGAATGTTTTTTTGAAGCATTCCACCTATGTGAAAATCAAGAAGATAAATTTAAACTTGGATTGGTGATGTTGGTAAAATATGTTTTAAAACCTACTGGAAGACACATTGATTATAGAAGTCTGGGCATGGTTGAGCACCTTCGAGACTTCCTTAAGTATCCATGGGGCCGTAGAGCATGTTTTGTTTTATTAAACTCACTGCAAGAATCGCAGCTAGAACGAATCCAGAGAATGCAACAAAATGAGCAAAACGAATGTAAATATTCATTACAAAGATATCCACTTGCATTCTAGGTACTTTTCTTCTATTCTTTTATTTTTCACCAATCTATATACAGTTTAGTTTACTCGTATAAATCTTATATATCTAGTATTTCTTTTCAATTATGTTTTAGTATTGGAAATACGAAGCATTTTCACAAATTAGACAAGAATTTGGATGCCGTAGATATAAAACATTACAGAGTCCAAGAATGCACAGATGGAAGCCAAATAAAATATTAACACAGAAAATAGTTAGAGAATTTTTGGCTACCCAAGAGGTAATTTAATTATTTAATTATATTTCTTTATTACATTACATTAAATTATATTTTTTTCCTTTTTAAAAAAAATCAGAATAAATCATTTAAATATTTCATTACAATTATAGATGCAAGTGCTTGCAGTGTTACAGCCTATGGAAGAAGAATTGTAAACATTGTGGTATACAACTCTTTCATTGCCACAGAACAACCAACATAATATACTAAATGGCATTGTGAATGGAGAATTCAACAATGTAGTACAAGAAATCCCAGATAACATGATAACATGTCGACTGGTCCTGGTACTTCAAGGACATATACTTCAGTTGGAGCTGGCTCAAGTTCTACTTCTATTGGCTCCAACTATGTAACTAGAGAAAAAAATGGAACAAATGCTGAACCTATATAGGCAGCATATAGTATCTAATGTATCTGGTTTGTGCGTCAACTTGAAAACAAACATTGTTGAAGAATCAAGGAGACAAGAAGGTCACTACCAAGCAATTCATCTAAACCAAAAAGAATGGTTTGAACAGCATCAGAAGTAGCAACAA
Source organism: Fraxinus ornus (assembly GCA_903798235.1). Taxonomy (NCBI): domain Eukaryota; kingdom Viridiplantae; phylum Streptophyta; class Magnoliopsida; order Lamiales; family Oleaceae; genus Fraxinus; species Fraxinus ornus. The sequence continues at coordinate 21,260 of CAIGRF010085272.1, forward strand.
GACCACTATCAACACATGCAATCTAGCATGCAACCTGTGGATACTTCAAGTTTATACGATAATTTGTTTAACGCACGCATTGCTGAAGAATCGCAAAAGCAAGAAATCCACTACCAAACACTTCTTTACAATAAAAAAAACAATTCTTCCAACAATAGCAACAATGGAAAGAAAAATACTATCAAGACATGCAACCTGGCATGCAAAATTATGTAGATGCCAATTTGAGTTCAATAAGATCTTATATTGATGAACAAAATAGCAATATGCTGAACAAATTATCTGACTGGGAATCAAACATGGAAGTTGTTATAGCTTCCCTCCAACAAGATGTTCATGCCCATAGGAGTTCGATTCCAAAGCATGCCTCAACATCTCAACAAATTGAAGATGTTGAAAAGTTGACAAAAGAAAAAAAAAAAAGCTAAAGGAAAAAAATAAAGTCTTCAACATCATCCACAGATTATCCTTTAGAAGACTATCATTTGGACAGATACGCAACAATTAGAGAATGAATAATAAAGAATCAATCAAGGTAACCAATCTAATTCTAATTTATTAGTTTTAATATTATAATTTTAATTTGATTTATTTAAAAATAAATTAAATTATATTATGCAGTGCATATTGGGATGATGGAACTGGTAATCTGTACAGAAAACACACATTAAAAGCCATAATGGACACAACGCAGGATATCAATATTGTGGTTAGTAAAGTTTAGTCATCATAATAAATTTCATTCCATACTTAATATATTTAATTTACATCTATTTATTCTATTAGCATCTTGACTTGGAGTTAAAACTATTGAGGCGGCTCATTAACGACGGTTGCACCCTTGTTTCAAAAGAATATGCAATTCTAGATTTCACATTTGAGAACGAATGTACTCGCCAAATGATGTTGCAAAGAAGCATACGAGAAAGAAGTGACAGTACAGATTCACTATATTTAACCATTTTAGGAGAGGGCATAAATGGCAATTTACCAATAACTGGTCGTCCATGGATAACATGCAATTATCTATTAATTTCATGTTCGTATCCGGGCAACTGTTGGTATCTCTTTCTTGTTAATTTTCGCGAATTGAAATTCCAAATATATGATTGTAGCCACAATGTTCATACGCCACAATTTTCGCGAATTGAAAATCCAAATATATGATTGCACAGGCATGCGACTAGTATTGATAAAAAAAAAAAAAAAAAAAAAAAAAAAAAAAAAAAAAAAAAAA
>CAIGRF010085292.1:0-11346 GCA_903798235.1 Fraxinus ornus
CACAATTTATAGATTTATTTATCAACGGATGATATTGCGATATATAAAAAAAGTTGTATTATGGCTAATTAATGCTATTTTTGTCAATTTAACTCACATTCCCACATTGATTCAACCTGACAAAATAACCAACCGAAGTGGGCTTTACCCAAAGCGACCCAAAAAAAATTGCTGGCAATAACTTTTATCCCGTTCTAACGAAGGGTTTCCGACGAAGCGCTTAATTAGGGTTTTAGTGATTCGTAGAGCCAAACAGCACAGAACAAAAATTCTCTAATTTCTCTCCCTAGGGTTCTAAAACAATGCCGAAATCAAAGCGAAATAGGGCAGGTACGTATTTTTTCTGCCCTCTACATGCTTGAGTTTTATCAATTTCTGGAGCATTCAAAATAAATTTTTACGTTTGAATTTTGTGTTATTCATTTTATTTGGTAATTGCTGTGCAGTGACTTTGTCGAAGACGAAGAAGAAAGGGAGGGAACACAAAGAAAATGTTGTGAATGCGATTCGAGAATCGGTCGAGAAATACGAATCAGTTTATGTTTTTACTTTTGAGAACATGAGGAATCTCAAGTTTAAAGAGTTTAGAGACCAGCTCAAGTCTTCAAGCAGGTGGGAAAGTATACTATTACTTTTCTGATTTACTTTTTTTTTTTTTTTGTGATAAGGATGCTTGTGTTGTTGTGGTATCAGGAGAAACTCGTTCTTATCATACTTGTGTTATTACTTATCATCATTACATTATTGCTGAAGAGCTCCGTGTCTTAATTGGGATAGTGGAAAATGGTAGCATAATGGCTCGAGTGTCTGTAACTTTAACTGTGTTTTTGGAGTCTTGGTCGAGTAGGTTTTTGTGAATAATCCAGCTGAAGATTCCCTTTGAAGCAACCATCTCTCCCTAGATGCATGTTCCCTGTTATTTCACAATTCAATCAAATTAGAAGGACCTAAAGTTGCAAGTACTATTGCAGCTTTCTTGTTTAGGACATGTAGAGCTGATAAGTTTTTAGGATTGCTGTTATTGGTGACAAATATTGCTGAAATCAGTTGATGTTCAGGATTCGTTTGTTTCTCAGGCCCTACAGGACGATATGCTTTCCTTGCCGCATTGTTCTTACCTTTTAATATGGGTTCCATGTAATTTACAATGGCTGGTTTATTAATACAACTAAAATGGCTCAATCTTCGGGTTACCACGTCTTTTAATGTATAAAGAAAGAAGGATATTACAGGGTTTGAAGTTTACTTTTTCAAGTATACTTTTTTTGTGAAAGTTGACCTTTTTTTGGAATCAATTTTTTTATAGTTTGGTTTTACAATATGATCATAAGCTAAAAATTAAAAAATAATACACATTTTTCTACATTTTTCTTATGCATCAGATTTTTTCTTGGATCAAATAAAGTCATGCAAGTTGCCCTGGGTAGGTCTGCAGCTGATGAGATCCGACCAGGCCTTCACAAGATTTCTAAGGTAAGATGAGCATTTCTACCTGGTAAATAAATCTCATCAACTTCTAATATTTACTTTTTGTTTATTTGATTGAAATATTATTTTCCTTCAGCTTTTACGCGGTGATTCTGGAATTTGTTTTACTAGTTTGCCAAAGGAAGAAGTTGAAAGGTGTGTCTTTGAACCATTGTTATAAAGCATATGGGGCGTGGCATGCAAAGTTTACTACTGCTATTATAAATTTTCATGTGATATTTCATATTCTGAAGATAGAGATTCTATGCATGTTATCAAGCTTCAAAATCCTGAAGTGTAGGTTTGGGGAATCTAGTTGGGGTTATCACTTTGATAATTCCGTTTCATGATTCATGATTCATAATTTATCTCCTATCTTGTAATTAATTTATGATGACATCCTCGCCTAAAATGCAATACAGCATGTGCAAGGAATTGGCTAAGCATTTTAGTTGAAGATATAGGTTTATCTTAATTTTATATTCATTTTTTATGATATTCATGAAAAATTGGCTGCAGACACTATTTGTTCCTCTCTTATTACATATTGTGATGTATCAATATCATAGAAGTTCTTGATCAGAAGTTTCCGGAGAACTGTTTTCTTCTAGAATTCATTGCAATCACACTATTCTGCAAATATAGCCCTTGTTTTACATTCATTTTTTTCTCATTCTCTTTCTCATTTTTTTCCTCTTTCTTCATTTTAAGCACACATTTTATCAATAAAATAATATTACACATAAACCCAAAAATTCTCCTTACTTTTTAACCACACATTATTCCATTAATCACTATTCCAAATCAAATTCTTTTCCAAAATGGGTGTCAAACACAACCATAGAAACTTGAAAAGATTTGAACTGCTGTCGTGTTTTCTCATTGTTGGTTTATATAATTTTTAACTAAAAAAAAGTGAAAGTTCTGCATTCTTTTCTCTTTCTCATCATTGGTTCATTGCAGTCTGTATCTACTTTGTATTATATATATATATATATATAGATATATTAATAAGTTTTCCATCCTTTTGAAATTTCTGTCAGATTATTTAATGAATATGAAGACTATGACTTTGCAAGAACTGGAAGTATCTCAACCGAGAAGGTATGGTCGTCCTCAATTAATCTTCCGTGCTTCACGTCTTGGTTGAATGGTTGAGTTTGCTTTGGCACAATGTTATGGAGATGGAAAAAATGAAACCTCCATTCCCCCAACCCCCCACCCCCACCAAAAAGAAAAAGAAAAAAAGGAAAGGACTTTTTGGCTGGATAAACTTTACATAGCTTTTCAGCAAAATCTTTTGCCATTAGAGACAATATTACTGTCCACAGAGTAAAATCCTGTGTTGAGTATGAAGTTCTACGTGAATTTTCAGCTACGTTTCTCTCTTTGATACCTTCTTGTATGTTTCTCTTACTGTGCCAATGTACTGTCTCACCTAGGTTTCCTCATTTGAAATTAACCCAAGTTCTGTACCATTTCTTACTGATATTTGTTTCCATTCTTTAGGTGGAGCTTAACGAAGGTCCTCTGGATCAGTTCACACATGAGATGGAGCCCTTCTTGCGTAAGCAGGGGTTGCCTGTTAGGTTAAACAAAGGTGCTCCTCGACTTAAAATTTGCCTTTTGATAAGAGTCGAGGTATGTTTCTTCATTGTTTTGCAGCATATGACACGTCGTCACGTAATATTGTGGACAGGTGTCGTGGAGCTTGTATCGGACTATGTAGTATGTGAAGAAGGGAAGCCACTATCACCCGAGGCAGCTCGCATACTGGTTTGTCTAAAATTTCTGAATTTAATCTTTGTTTGCATTGTTTTTAGCAGTGATGCCCTAAATTTTGCATTGTTCATGTATTCTAGTGAAGAAACCTGATGTCGCGTCTGATCAGTGTAATCTGGACTGTTTCCCACCATTTTCAAACTTCTTTTATTATTTTTAGTTTTCAAACCATTTTCAAACTTTTTAAGAATCGTTTCTCCATCTTTCCCCATGATAAAAAATGTGGAACGCCGTTCAATCTCTGCATATTTGTTGCCAATGACTAGCAAGCTTGCTCTAATACGGAGAGAATCTAACTATGGAGTTGATGACTTGTTGAACAGCGTCTATTGGGTATAAAGATGGCCACCTTCAAACTTCACTTAACGTGTAGATGGAGCTCTGAGGACTTCGAGATTTATAGAGAAGGATTGGAAGACTCAGATGTTGAATCCGCGTAGGATTTGCAGAACTTCTATGAAGAATGGGTGTCATCCAGCGTGATCATGCGCAGTTGAAGTTCCACAATGTGGGTTCTCTACAAATCATTTGGCTTGTTGCAGCTAGTTACATATGAAATTTTGACTTTCTACTTGAAAATTTGTTGTTGCATATGTGTTCTGCAAAATCTGCAAGAAATACGATGGTATTATTTGTTACCAAAAAAAAGAGAACAGATGCAGAAAAAAAGATTCTTGTTGGAAACCAGATCTGAGAAAATTGTTTCTTAGCCACCTAACCTTATATTGCAACAAAATTGCGTTTTCCATCACATAGATTTTTGTGTGCAAAATTTTCATCGTCATCCCAATCGACCATATGAAAATCTTGAAAAATGGTAAAATGGCCAATCAACTTTTCACCCTTATATGCACCCTTGATTCATCTAAGCAAACACAGAAAGAAACCAAGTCAAGAAAAGGAAATTCAAATCAAATTAGCAAACCGAAAAACCCACCACACAATCTCTGTAAGACATGTTGATCTCGATTCAAAAACAATTTTAGGTTGCTGATGCAGTTGGCTGTCTTCATTCGGGCACAAGTGTTGGCATGGTATTCATTCATTATCTGGCAAAAATTTTGAAATGAACAAAATCTAAACTAAATAAATACACTCAAAATGGCTGTATATAAGGCAGTTTGTTTAGAAATTTGAGTATATAAACACAAGCTCTTAAGATATAACACTGCAAAATTGCTCAAAACCCTTAAAATTACCAGAATAATCACTTTTTTAGACACTATTAATCCAGTTAATAAAAAATAAAGCAAACCAAGAATTGTTCAGAAACAGATAAGAGTTAACCGACTAAGAGTCCAGTAGCCTTGAGAACCAGCAGTCTCTCACTAATCAGAGGAGGAAGCACCGAGATTTATTCGTCTTTGCAGTTGTTTGATATCATGTTTACCTGATTTTCACCGCTTTACAGATTTGAATTTTACATAGCACGGGTATTATCAAGAAAAGTAAACAAGAAAAACAACAAATAGTTAAAAAAGAAGAAAGATTCCTAGTTTACCGTATCAGAGAATGCAGATTAAAGAAAAGTCTTTCATAATCCGAGAGAGAATCAGAAAATCTTCCAAAATGCTAATAAAGTGCTAGAATTGGTGGGTTCACTTAAAATCGGATCAAAACAAAATTTCATTGAAAATAATAACGATTGAAATATGGTGAAACAATGGTTGAGAAGTGTAGGTGGAGGGGCCGGCAGGTGGTGGCGTGTGGGTTTAATTTGGGAAGATGAGTGCTTTTATTTCTTTTTTTAATTTTCTGATTTTTTTTTCTTTTATTTGTTTTTATTTATTTAAGGGAGAAAAACTGAATTAAAGAAATGGAAATATTAGGATCATTACTCATGAGATCCAATTTACCCTAGGGAGGAGGGATTTGATGGTGTCTAAAAGGTAAGAGGATGGATTTGGAGGTATCTGAATGTTAAAAGGACAAATATGGAGCTACTTGAAAGTTGAAGGACTAATTTGTAATATTATGTTCAACCAAGAAACATTTCCTTCATTTTTAACCATACATTCTATATCAATCTCCTATTTCAAAATGCATTTTACACAATAAAATGAGGCTCAAAGAGGCCCTTAGAAACCAAAGTGGACTTACCACCTTTGTCCTCCAAATCTCTTGGGGATTGAAAGAGTATATCTAATCGAGGACATCTTGGAGATTGAAAGAATATCTCTAATACATAAATAATATCAAGGCATCAAACTGAAATAAAGGATGGAAAATCTTGGGGATTGAAAGAATATCTCAGATCAAGAACAAACCAGCAATGAGCTAATCTAAGAACCCAAAGTGGATTTGACTCCTTTAAACTGCATGAACTATCACTTCGTGGATGAATAGAATATCACTAACCGATACACAAATTGTAGGAAGCTAAGCTAAGAACTCTAAGTGAACTTACCTCATTTAACTTGTGTGAACCAATTTCTTGGAAATTGAAAGAATTTCTCCAATCGAGAGCATCACATGATTGAAAGAACATCCACATATAATGACATGGGAATAAAAATATATCTAAGATCCAAACTATTATGGGACTAAAAGAATATCTCCGATCGCAAAGATTACACAACTATTAAGCGTCAAGTTCTCTCTGACCTAAATGCCTCGAAGCACATATGAAGTCTGAAAGTCAATTATGAAGCTTTGGATTTCCTTCGGTGCAGATACCTTAGAACATATATGAAGTCGAAAAATCTACAGAAGCCATTCTATTATGCTTCGATCTCTACCCTGTATAATACTACGAAAAAGCAAGAGAAGTTATGTAATTGTTAAAACTCTACGACTCAAAGATTTTCATTAGCAGCAAAGAAATATCAAAGTCCTTCATTTTACATAATTATGAAATTCGGATTTGGGAGACTAATATTATGTATTGAAATAATTATTGTCTATCTGAATTTGAAGTGAGCAATAAAGGCCCCATCGCATACCACGTGTGTTTTGAACATTTGTGCCTCGATCGACAAGGCAAAATTGAGTGAAAATTGCCTCAAACATCGAAACTCCCTGAAGCAACGGAGTGCATAACCCTAACACTTGGCTAGAAACATGATTGAAAGTCTCGATTTGTCCTTGTACATATATGGAAACCTTGGTGTGAATTCTAACATGATTAACCTAGACTTTAGTGCACCGAACCCATGAACGCACACGAAGAATTATTGGACAAGTGTCACAAAGCACAAACTTCAACAAGCCTTAGATATTAGACTTAATCATGACTTTCAACATAATTCTAAGGGCACGTCAACTCACTAAAATGATTAAAATCTCCTATAAATAAGATCATTGCACAATATAAAAGGGATCCAACTTTCACTACAAAAAACTTAAAGATGGAAATATTATTTTCTCTAAAAAATGCCTCGGACTGAGAGAGCAACCGAGGTCGGATGTCTTGAAATTTGAAACATTATCTTCGATCGAAAAGTCTTTTGTTGACCAACAAAATGTTGGAATCTCCATTTCTTTTTTTTTTTTTCCCACAAAAACTTAACTTCTAAAGCACACTCAAAATCCCCCAAAGGGAGAAAAACCTATCAAAACTGGGAGAAAAAACTACTGTTGGCTTTGAAAAAATAGTATCCATTTTTCTAGGTTAAAATCAATGACTTCGGGTCCTTTTGGTTTGTGTTTCAGTTTAGAGTTTTGAATTCATTTATAGTTTTCTATTTTGAGAATATGTTTTAAGATTTCTAGAAACTCGTTTAGTTTGTTATTTTAAAAAAATTATTTCTTAAAACAGAAAACTATAAAACACATTTGGTTTAAAATTTTGAAAAATAATTTTATGACGTTTTATTATATGAAATTTGATTATTCAATAAAAATAGAACAATTTTATTTAATATATTATCAAATAATATATACATTTTAAAGTTGGTGAATCTTATAATGTTTTTCTCGCTTCAAATGTAAAGTAAAATAATAACAAATGGAGTTCAAAATATATGAAATAAAAATAAAATTATTGACGTGGACTGAAAATATTTNAAGTTGGTGAATCTTATAATATTTTTCCTCATTACAAAAGTAAAATAGAAAAGTAATAATTTGAGTTCAAAATATAGGAAATAAAAATAAAAATTAATGACGTGGACTAAGAATATTTTTTACTATGTTTATTTAAATATTTTTAAAGAATTTTTATGTAAATAATCATTAAGAGATTAAAATATTTCTTTTCTTATATATATATAAAATTGTGTTTATCTATAATTTTTTAGAAATTTTAATTTTTTTAGAATTTATCAATTATTTTAATTTATTTTTCTTGAATTTTATTTGGTTAGTTTAAAATTCTATTTTTTAAAATTTTATATTTTTATTTCTAGAATCTCATTTTTTAAATTTTATTTAAATATATTTTTATTTAAATGTTTGGTTTTTGAATGTTTTCATAATTTTCATTGAAAACACTCAAAATGTCAAAAATGCGTTTTGAGTTTTATTATGTTAATGTTATAAGTTTATTCTTGTTTTCGAAAATAATTTTTTAAAAATATCAAATCAAACACGTTTTTAGTGTTTTGTAAAATTGAAAACAGTTTGAATAAACCAACATACCCTTCATTTCTTCTTTGTATATTTCATCTCCACCTCCTGTGAGGTTGAGGAGACCCTCTCGATCCCTTTCATTATTCTAACTCATTTTCTTTTACGGAACTCTTATGTAGACCCTTCAACCTTTAGTGCTTTGACCACCGATTTTGCTTTGTGAAAACTGTATCGTTTTGTCACATACAGTGTCAATTTGTTGACCTCAAATAACAGATAGCAAAAAATTCTCGTTCACCTCCTAGCCTATCCACCTCCTTAAACCTTTTTCCGACCATCAGAGCTCCTATAGAGGAGTTTTCTGGTCGTGAGTGTTGTCGAGTAAAGTTCTAAGAGAGAGTATGAATTAGGCTAAGATTTCTAATAATGCTTCCTTTCCTATATTGCCTAAACTTGTATATTTTCGGTCTCTTAACATTACTTTGACACGTCACATTGTATTGACGAGTCAATAATAAATTGCAATTCTAGATAGTTCTATGACACGTGGTTACTAGTACTACCCATTAATATTTGTTATTATTTTTACAAGATTCTCTAACTCACCTTTCCTACATGCTTCTCTAACTGTTAGTACTACATAGGTGTTTTCTTCTATACTGCTACGTGATTGATAATATGTTTGCATGTTTCCTTTCGGGAAACCCATTTATGTTTAGTCCCTTGCTTTTGGCTTGTTGCTAGTTCCACCGTCTTAGGTGCTAGGATTCGATTATGATGCTTTGTACCCAAAGGCTTGAGTTTGCCTGGATGAAGCTTAAGGTAAAGTGGTATTAAAGTCTTGCTGTGTACGCAGTGATAACATAGTTATAAAAACAAGTTCGGTCGGGCTGATCGGGTCGGCAAATCGGCGGCCTGGACCCTTGATCGGGCCGGTCAAATTAAATAGATAGAAATGCACTTGATTCAGTCAAAATTGGGCTTTAACTGAGTTAATCGCTGATTTACCCAGCTCGGACCCGGCCCGGTTGACTGGGTCTTTAAATTATTTTACAAAATTTTTGAATTCAAGGGAATTGAACCTTGGCCCTATAAGAAAAATAATTGGTTCGTCACCACTTGAACACAAAATACTTTAGTATTACTTGTGTGCAATAACTTATATCTAACTAATGAATCATTTATAACTTTTATAGAAAAATTCTTTTAAAACTTTGATATAACATTTTACTTTATTTTATAGACCTAAATAATTAGTGTAAAATAAATTAAAAATTTTAATTTTGCCCCTAAAAAAAATTTATACTTTATATTTTATTTATAAGTTTTTATGCAATGACCCGCCGTTTGAACTACCAAGTCACCGGTTGAACCACCAATCCATTGACTCGCTGCATTGTTCGGATTAATATCCGGGTCNGAGTTATTTATGTGCTATAACTTATATCAAACCAATGAATCATTTTTTGATTTTATAAAAATATTCTTTTAAAAAACTTTTGTACAACATTTTACTTTATTTTATAGACCTAAATAATTAGTGTAAAATAAATTAAAAATTTTAATTTTGCCCCTAAAAAAAATTTATACTTTATATTTTATTTATAAGTTTTTATGCAATGACCCGCCGTTTGAACTACCAAGTCACCGGTTGAACCACCAATCCATTGACTCGCTGCATTGTTCGGATTAATATCCGGGTCGAGTCTGACAACTATGAGTGATAACAATGATGTCCCTTCTCACAATCCTTGTGGGACCATTTTATGTCACGAGGACTCATGGAATAACATATACTTTCTCGACTTGTTGGTTTTTCATTTATGCATTTATTTTTAGCATAGGAGCCGATGCGTGACCATTAATATGTTGAATTTGAATGGAAAATCCTTTTAATTAAGGAATACTCAAATACATGAGGAAGTATTTGTAAGTTAAAAAAGATATTACTCACTTAGCTTATACCAATTTTGTTTTCCAATGTTAGTAAGTGAACTTATTATTTTTGTTTCACTATAAGCCTTCCATTTTTCTTTGGTTTTTAAATTAAATTAATGAGATTGATAGCGTTACAAGGAAAAATCGTTCATGCTTTACTTTTATCTTCCAACTAAAAGATATCTTTTGTTATTGAAAAAGTTATCCTTCTTTATTTTTATTTCTTTGTTTTCGAAATGCCTAGAGATAATAGACAATACGATTATACTCATAAAATCAATAGATCAAAGAATTTAAATGTTCAGAAAGTAAAGTTTGAACACCATTTATTTGACTGGAATATCAAAAGTTCGGTGGTCACTTCCAACTTCTAGGGTCTGGTTGTCTTCCATTTTGGGAGAAGAAATAGAGTTTTGAATAATATTTTTTGGAGAATGTGTGGTTGAAAAGTAAAGTAATTTTATTGGTTTGTGTGAAAATTGTTTACTTTAGCGACCGATGTTTGATAAAATGGATGATAAACAGTGGCATAATTTCCTGTTGAGCATCCACAAAAGTGTATAACGCTCTATTGCACTAGAAAGCCCTAAAATAGTAACCAAAAATACAAAATTGTAAAGTTTACGAAAATAAAGTCACAAGAGACTTATATTTAAGAGTCAAAGCCACAGAAGCATCCACGAGAAAATTAGACGGTTCCACCAAGCCGTCGCGTCTGTGTGCGACCCCTCCACTGAAAGAGTCGTGCTTAGTGAACACGTTTATAACCAATTTTTAATACAAAGTTACTTTACGAAAGTGCATTTTCAAAGCGCGACTTATCCAACGATTCACCTTTTTGACATCAATTCAATTGTCTTAGCTTCATTAACAATTTTATCAATTTAACGTAGTGAAGCGTCTAGATGAAAATAAAAATAAATATCCAGTGAACAAATTGGAAAAAAAAAAAATGAATAACTAAAATAAAACAGTACTATAATTACTTGGGTGAGTTCATTCTTTCTCGTCGTGTTAATTGTTCAGTACTTTCGAAGAACAATCATGTTATATGTACAGAAAATGTTTGACAGAATTTGCACAGAATAACACTTACCAACAAATTTTCATTGATTTTTGAAATAACAATGATAGAAAATGCACCATATACGTGCTGTCAATTTCTGTGAATAATTCCCTGTATTTTTCGAAGAATCGGCACACATCCACTGACACAGTCTTGCCCACTCATTCAATAACATGACCACAATTTGTATCCTACATAATGGGTAGGTAGTTCAAAAATTTAATGACCATTTTAAATGCCTCAAGACTTCCAATTCCTTTTTGTGATGACAATAGTGTAAGAATCACCACATTTACACTTTATCACGTGACAACACATTATTGAACAGTTTAAAATTTGGACAATTCTTTTGTCCAATCAATTGTTGACAACGCTTATAATAGTAACAATAATGTACAAAAAAGAGCGTACAAATGACATTGTCTTATTTCACGTAGAAGAACATGAATTTTATAAAGGAATCGAATAGCTAAAAGTCATAGGCAGATTTAATTATATGAAAACAACAATCGTCAAAAATGAGCGAATGATTCGAATGAAAAAAACTGGACTAACTCATATAATAAGTTATAATGCCTAAACCC
>CAIGRF010085318.1:0-11835 GCA_903798235.1 Fraxinus ornus
ATGGATTCATTAGTACAAAAAATTCTCATATTATCAAAATGAAGATGCATTAGATACCACTTTGGTTAAAAGCATTGTTGTTAACAATCTCACAGGGTTAAGCAAGAATCTATAGTTGTGTAAGGATATTGTAGAAATCATGGCATCACTTGAGTCACTACCGAGTATTCCACCAAGGTATAATCTCTCATATATTACTCTTTCGTATCCTAAAGAGAAACTTTTAACTTCGGTGACGCAGGCGCCCTACGTGTGATCATTGCAAAGAACTTCATAACACTTCAAGAAGATAAGCTTATCTGTATGCTCAAGAGCACAAAATAGCTATTGGTTGGACAATAGCTGATATTAAGGGGATAAGCCCTTCCATGTACATGCATCGAATATTGCTCGAAGATGGAGCAAAGCCATCAAGTCCACAACATCGTTTGAATCCTCCAATGATGGAGGTAATGAAGAAAGAAATTTTGAAATTGCTAGACGTTGGTGTTATCTTTCCCATCTCAGATAGAAAGTGGGTAAGCCAGACCCAAGTTGTTCCAAAAAAGTCCGGAATCACAATGGTGACAAATGAAGAGAATGAGCTCGTACCAACTTGGGTCCAAACGGGTTGGAGGGTTTGTATTGATTATAGAAAACTTAATTGTGCTACCCGAAAAGATCACTTTCCTTTACCCTTCATTGATCAAATGTTGGAAAGATTAGCAGGTCATTCTCATTATTATTTTCTTGATGGTTATTCAGGTTAAACAAATTGTTATTGCTCTGAAGGACCGAGAAAAGACAACATTCACTTGCCCATTTGGCACATTTGCTGACCGTCACATGCCCTTCAGTCTTTGCAATGCTCTTACAACTTTTCAAAGATGCATGATAAGTATATTATCTGATTATATTGAAAGCATCATAGAGGTCTTCATGGATGATTTTAGTGTTTATGCTAATGCCTTTAATAATTGCTTGAAAAACCTCACACTTGTGCTTAAGAGATGTATGGATGCTAACCTAGTACTTAATTGGAAAAAGTGTCATTTTATGGTTGATCAAGGCATAGTGTTAGGCCATGTCATTTCATCCAAGGGGATAGAAGTTGATACATCTAAAATTGATTTAATTCATTCTTTACTTCTTCCAACAAGTGTGAGGAAGATTAATTTTTTTCTTGGACATGCAGGATTTTACCGAAGGTTTATCAAGGATGGATGGAGTACTTGGTATGCGGACATTGTAAATTACTTGGCTAAGTTCATCACACCATTGGATTATTCAAGTTATCAAAGGAAGAAGTTTTATGCTGACTTGAAGTATTATTTTTGGGAGGATCCTATTTTGTATAGGCCTAGCAGATCAAATTATTCGAAGATGTGTGCCAGAGGAAGAAGTCCTTAAAATTTTGGAGCAATGTCACTCATCTGCATACGCGGGTCATTTTGGGTATCAAAGACATCAGCAAAAATTCTGCAATCTGGGTTTTATTGGCCTTCAATATTTCGGGATGCTTTTGAATTTGTAAAACGGTGTGATATGTGTCAACGTATTGGTAATATCTCGAGAAAGAATGAAATGCCACTAAATAGCATCCTGGAGGTGGAACTTTTTGATGTATGGGGAATCGACTTCATTGGACCGTTCCCACCATTATTCTCTAATCAATACATACTGGTTGCTGTTGACTATGTCTCAAAATGGGTGGAAGCAGTAGCATTGCCAACCAATGATGATAAGGTGGTTATTGGGTTTTTAAAGAAGTATATTTTCACACGTTATGGCACTCCTCGGGCTATAATCAGTGATGGGGGAAAACACTTTTGCAATCGTCAATTTGAGTCATTATTGGCTAAATTTTGCGTCCGACATCGTGTAGCAACTCCATATCATTCTCAAATGAGTGGCCAAGCTGAAATCTCTAACCGGGAGTTGAAAAGAATACTGGAGGTTACAGTGAGCTCTTCTAGGAAAGATTCGTCGAAGAAGCTTGTTGAAGCATTATGGTCTTACAGGACAACATTCAAAACACTAATAGGCATGTCTTCATACCGGTTGATTTTTGGGAAAGCATGTCATTTTCCGATTGAGTTGGAGCACCAAGCGTACTTGGCAGTCAAGAATTTAAACTTTGATTTGAAGGCGGCTGGTGAAAAAAGGTTGTTTTAATTGAATGACATCGATGAATTCTGACTGGAAGCATATAAGAATGCAAAACTCTGTAAGGAGTGCACCAAAAAGTGGCATGACATGAATATTCAGAGACAGAAGTTTGTGGTAGGGCAACAAGTTCTGCTGTACAATTTAAGACTCAAGCTCTTCCCTAGAAAGTTTAAGGTCAATATGGTCTGGGCCATACACAGTCCATATGGAGCAGTTGAAATCACTCACGATAGCAATGGGACATTTAAGGTGAATGGATATCGATTAAAACCTTGTTGGATTGGTGATTTTTCAAAATAAAATTACATCATCTTTCTCAGCACACCAGAGTGAATCAACCGCAGCACAGTTGAGTCATAGACTGTAAACTTGCGCTGGTTGGGATGCAACCCAACATATTCTTCCCTTTTATTTATTCCACTTTATGCATTAGTTGTTCAATTTTCATGTTTTAGGGATTTTTAGGCATATTGGGTAATTCATCATCCCTTGTATTCATTAAAAGTCTATGCATGGTCCAAATTAGTTTTAAATGTGCTGAGAATGAGGTTGGGGGTGCTGGAATGATATTCCGTTGATTCGGTACTAAAGTCGCGTATTTCGAGGCAAAACGATCTAAAACTGGGTTTGTTTGGAATCAACAAGTGTTTTCAAGTTTAAAAATATTTTTGGAACCAAGTTCTTGGCATCCACGTGCACTCAATGGTTTAAAATGTATTTTGACAAGTTGTGGGGGCGTTAGAATGTCATTTTACAATGTGGGTTGAAAATAGAGTTTTTGGTGAAAATTAACCACAAACGAGTTTTCAAAGTGTTACTCATGTTTTACAATTGTTCCACATTGCATACATTCATTGCATGTTTTTGAACTTGTTTACATGAAAATTGAGGTCACGAGGGTCTCGAAAGGTCGAACTTGGACTTTTGGCATGGAAAGGGCAAACTGTGCATTCATGGAGGCAGGGCCAAAACTGGCCCGACTACTTGTTCTATGTGACTCGCATAGACTACCCAGGAATGCGGTCGCATCCATGGAGTCAGGGCCAAAACTAGCCCTGACTACTTGTTCTATGCGACCGCAAACAAATGTTCTATGCGGTCGCATAGAACACTTTCAACCTCCCATTTTATTTCCAATTCACGAACACAAACACACATCACCCAAACATAAATGCACACGACCACTTCAAATCAAGCATAAACACGCACACGCACACCCATACCCCAACTCATACACACGACCGTCTCCACCACACCACATCCACACATCATTCCTAAGTGATTTTTCAATTCATCCTC
Organism: Fraxinus ornus; assembly: GCA_903798235.1. Taxonomy (NCBI): domain Eukaryota; kingdom Viridiplantae; phylum Streptophyta; class Magnoliopsida; order Lamiales; family Oleaceae; genus Fraxinus; species Fraxinus ornus. The sequence continues at coordinate 3,448 of CAIGRF010085318.1, forward strand.
ATCACCACATCAAGGTACATCATCATCCTTTTGCCCTTGATTTTTTTCACTTCTTATTAAGTATTTTGAGTACGGATTTGAATGTTTGATTGCGAAGTTAGGAATTAGGTAGATAATAGATTATGTGATATTGAGTGAGAAAGTTTTCGGCTTGGGTTATCAAAAAGGGGTTGAGAAGTTGTTCAACAAATTGAATGCTCACCATGTGTTTGATGAAATGCCTATGTGAAAAGTTGTGTTAAATTAGTAGTCATTTCAAATTAGACATTGTTCTAGTGCATTTTGGGATGCATTTTATGTTGATGGTCTTCATCCTATGTCCTTGACCACCAACACCAATCTCGAGGAAGGAACAAAGAGCCTAGAAATAGGCAATACTGCACCTACCATCGAACAAATGGCTACATCACTGAAAAATTGCTTGTCCATACCATACTATGAGGAGCTAGTAGGCTCCCATGTATAGGGTAGAAATGCGCACCATGTACAACAAACTGTACCTCAACCTAGGCACGAATGAGAACCTAGACGCGATGAGGAGAGACAACATCGAAAAGGTGAATCGCCTAGACAGGGACGCAAAGAGGAAAGAAATAGGCCAGGGTTGTCAAAGGCCAAGAATAGAACCCCCATTGATGTAGATAACGCCCCTATCAGGGAGATTGAGACTATTATTGGTGGCCCACATGTGGGGGTGAATCAAGGAATGCTCAAAGAGATTATGCGAGAGAAGCTAAGGGCCCTTCTATAACAAACTACTTGGTCAACAATACTCCCCATGGATCTTGAAACGTCCAATCAATAACTTTTTCATAGGAAGATACCATTGGGGTTCATTATCCCTATTGCGACGCCTTAGTGGTTAGAGTCATCGTAGCTGAAAATGGGGCTCAAATGCATACTGGTGGACAACGAGAGTTATGTCAACATCCTATTTGAAACCACATATGATAAAATGGTGATAGGTCATCAGCTCACCTCCATGACAGCCACCCTGTATGATTTTACCGACGACAGCATTTTCCCAATAGGGAGAATCACACTGTTAATGAAAATGGGAGTACCCATACTTGCTGCCCATCACTTCATGAAATTCCTCATTGTAGATCATTGGTCCACCTGTCATGGAGTATTGGAGCGACCTGCTCTAAAAGATCTTGGGACTGTTACATCCATACACCACTTGTGCATGAAGTTTCCCACTGAAAGAGGAATTTCTACGGCGCGAGGGGATCAAGTGGGTTCGAGAGAATGTTACCTCAACTCCTTGAGAAAGTTCGAGCATCGCAGCATAAACATGGTTTTGTTGGATACTGAGATGGTTGATGTGCCTAAAGAAGGTCATCCCCATAAACAAATGGGAGACGTCAACATGATAGATTCCACTGAAGAAGGGTCATCAATGTAGATTTGGACCCTAGGGCCACCGAATAAACTCACAAGCGATCCCCGTGGAGGAGTTGAATCCTTCCTAGTGGACCCAAGTGACCCTACGAGGACGCTACAAGTAGGGAATGAACTTGATTTGGAAGGAAATATGAGGCTCAAAGGCTTCCTGCTCAACAACTTAGACATATTTGCATGAAAATATGAAGATATGGTGGGCATCGACCCCAAAGTCAGCTGCCACCGTCTTAATGGAGACCCCAAATTCACCCCCTCATAGACAAAGGAGTAGAGCCTTAAATTCGAAAAGATATGAAGCCATGAAAGAGAAAGTACCAAAACTTATATCCAATATATTCATCAGGGAGGCAGTATATCCAAGGTGGATCTCTAACCCAATTTTGGTAAAGAAGCCCAATGGTAAGTGGAGGGTTTGCCTAGATTTCTCCAACCTCAAACAAGCGTACCGAAAGGATAGTTTCCCACTTCCAAGGATTGACCAACTAGTTGACTCCACTATAGAGCATGAACTCCTGAGCTTCATGGATGCATACTCTGGGTACAACTAAATCCACATGTACCCCGCTGATGAGGAGAACACCTCATTCATCACTGATAGAGGCCTCTACTACTACAAAGTAATGTTATTTGGTTTGAAAAACACTGGGGCTACCTATCATAGGCTGGTCAATAAGATGTTTGCCGACCTCATAGGCAAAATGATGGAGGTATACGTTGATGACATGCTAGTAAAGAGCCTTAAGACTGCGAACCACATCGAGCACCTAGAGGCCACTTTCAAAATATTAAAGAAGTACCGAATGAAGCTGAACCCGTTAAAGTGTGCTTTTGATGTGGCTTCAGGGAAATTCTTGGGATACATGGTCAACCAGCGGGGCATAAAAGCAAACCCCGAAAAAAAATCAAAGCCTTACTAAATATGAGTCCTTGTGCAAGTCCAAAGAGGTGTAGAGTTTGATGGGTCGATTAGCAGCGCTGAGCCACTTTATCTCTAAAGCAATAGATAGGGGTCTCTCATTCTTCAAAGTCCTGAAAGGAGGAAAAAGTTCTAGTAGAGTGAGGAGTGTGAGGAGGCTTTCCAAGGGCTAAAGAAGCACTTAGGGGCAAACCCCCTCATCTCGAAGCCCAAAGAAGAAGTGTTGATCTGAGTACGGAGGCCGTAAGTTCAGTATTGGTGAGGGAAGAAATAAGTATGTAACTGTCGGTCTATTACATGAGCAAGGCCGTTTTACCAGTTGGATCACGCTACACAAACATGGAAAAGATTGCTTTGTCCCTCATGATCTCTTCCAGGAAGTTGAGGCCTTATTTCCAAGTTGACGGTATACACGTGTTGACGAGCCTTCCCCTCAAGTAGGTGCTCCGAAAATCAGATGCCTCTGGAAGGTTACCTAAATGGGCAGTGGAATTGAGTGAATTTGACATTTTATATCAGCCATGGACCTCAGTGAAAGGACAAGGAGCGACAAACTTCATAACGAAATTCACTAAGGCAACAAACATCAACGTGGTAATGGAACCAACAGATCTCCCAACTTGGAAATTGTTTGTTAACGGGTCTTCAGGATAAATGGGCTCCGGAGGCGGTGTAGTGCTGGAGAGCCCAGAGGGCCATAAACTTAATTGTGCAGTGAGGTTCGGTTTTAAGACCTCCAACATTGCAGCTGAGTACGAGGCGTTACTAGCAGGCCCCAAATTATCAAAAGAGATGCAGGTCAAGAACCTGGCAATTTGTAGTGACACACAGCAGGTGGTAAGCCAAGTTAATGGCAGTTTTGCAGCCAGGGATAAAGGCATGGTAGCTTACCTCAAAAAGGTGATGGATTTGTTCCCCTCTTTTGAAAAGTTTCAGCTAACCCAGATTCCAAGAGCTAAGAACATGAACGCCAACACTCTGTCGAAGTTGGCTAGCAGCAAAGATTCGGAGTTGCTTAAAATTGTGCAGGTAGAATACCTTCCTAAACCCTCCACATCTAAAGGATATGAGGTAATGTGGATTGAAGGGACCCCACATTGGATGCAACCAATCATTGCCTACTGTTCGCTAAAATCATATACTGCAAATGCACGGGTCGCGCTCAAGTTATAAAGTGGACTTTTTTAGTCTGGGTTGTCGATCCCTCGAGGAATGTTTACTTTCGATTACATAACTTTAGTCAATTTAATTTTAACAATAAAAACAAACACACAACAAATTTTGATTTTGGAAAATGAGGAAAATTAACTAAAAATCTAAAAAATAAGAAAACATAAACACTTGGAAATTTCGGAGGAAAACGTGGTTGGAATTCATGGTTTCACTTGACCGTCACCCAATTAATTTTTCCACAAGCCAATTAAGAAATTACTCACTTACTATGTTAGACCCGATTTTTCAAGTTTAATTATTACATATCTCGAGCGAAACAAACTCTAATTGATTGGTTAACCTACTATATCTCTATGTCGATTAAAACCAAACAATAGCATTAAATCTTTGTCAAAATAGCTCAATTGGTCATCTAGGGTTACATGTATATCTCTATCCCCCACACAAATCTAGAGTATTTACTATTTGATCTAAAATATACAATCTTCTCTCGAACGATCACAAATCACTAACTCAATCATTTAATGGTCAAATAAACGAAAGACGTTCAACACAATAATAAATACACGTGAAAATAAGCATTTTAACATCAAAGAGCAAATATTTAATTAAGTTATGTTAAGTTACTACCATAAATCTCAATACAAATAACTAGCCCATTTATACAAATGATAAAAATGAGAATATTTTAACAATACATTACAAATATGGCAAAATAATTGAGAAAATACAAAGTCAAAGGGAAATCTTTAGTGAAAGATTATATGCCATTTTGCATTTTTAGGTAACAAAATGTTGAGTTATTTAGTCCTTACTGATTAGGTGACTTTGGTCAGTCATATATATATATGATCATGTAAGTTTCACATTAAATTTTTGGATTACTTTTGTCATAGGTTGATGTCTACTTCTAATCTTGTCCCCCTTCACAATTAATTAGTACATACTACAAGTTCCACGAGTATATATAATTGATGTGGTCTGCCCATTCATTCTTTAATTGTTCTTTGTCAAATATTAATAATTGGTTATAATTTTTAGGGAAAATTGCAGCCAAAGTACCAGACCTTTCACTTAGTTGCAAACTTTATCCCAACATTTCATTTGCATCACACACGATACCAAACCTTTAAAAAAAGCAGCTCCAGTCCAGATTGACGGTTTCTGTCTGTTTGACCACCAAAATTGTATGTTGACCCCAAAAATTAAAAAAATAATAATTTTTACCAAATAGACAAGGACAATTTGGACATTACACACTTCCCCTTTCAATTATTGCACTTCACTATTCATTTTCCCTCTATTTTCATCACTATTAAAATCTTGGCCATCCTTGGCCCCTCCGGCAGCGGAAAACTAGGGCAAAACCTAACAGATTCAAAATAATTCATGTTCTCATTGCCTTTACCAAAATATATACACCTCTCTTCAACAAAAACTTGTTGGAATTAATTGATTTATTTGGGTCATTAAATATGTTATTTAATGATGTGTGGGCCATTGTAATTAATTTGGGTGAATTGGAAAAGTCTCCAATATATGCCCATATGTTAATAAGCCCATTTAAGTGTCTTATATATGGTAAGGAATCCCACATCGAAAGTTTATAAGAAAATAGACTTGTTTATATAGTGGGATGTGTGTATAAGTTATAATTTAATAAGTGACCTACAACTTGGCTAACTATTAGCTAGCCAAAGGCTAGCAAACTAGTCACCACTAGAGTGGTGCTTCGCACCACTCGCGCCGTGCTGTGCCGCGCCTGCCCCGGTCCCGGTCCCGGTCTCGGTCCCGGCCCACGCATGTCGCAAAGTTCGCATTGGGCGCTTTAGAGGCGCACTTTGCACTTCGCACGTACGCATCGTCGCGAGGAACTGAGGAGCCTTATAGTTTTCAGAAATGAAATCATGGTTCGATGACATCGCGACGAGAGGCTCGATGAGTTGGCATCCTAGGTGGCACACACGTAACAAGTCACGTCACTTCGTCCTGCATGGCGGTTGGTCCTGTTGGACGTACGCATGGCAACTGCATGGCTGGTGACTGTTCAGAATTGGTGAATAGGCATGATGAATGGATAATACATTTCATGGTTTAATCTGGTCCGTCAGATTATGAAAGAGTGCGATCCAATGGTTAAAACGGATCAGACCAAGTGGTGCACTAGTTCATGAAATGTCACACACCCTTTCAAGGAGACACTTCAATCTCTATAAATAAAGACCTCCAGATTCATTTTTTGTACACCAAATTAATTAAATTCTATTGATTTCTAAACTCTCTCTCTCACTCTCCAAATTTTGTTCTTCATATATATATTCCGTTCGAGTACACTCATTTCTTGGTTCGACCGACAAGGTTGGTATTGTGCAATATTGATTTTGGAAGAAGCGTTGTATCTTGGGAGACAGACGTCCATAATCTCGTTTGCACATTGTTGGGGGGGAAATCTGTCTTAAGGAGATTCGCTTTGGCATACCTCGCTTCATCTTATTTCTTTTATATTCTGCTATTTTATTTTGTTCTTTCGATTGCGTTAGTCGAATTTCCGACAACAAAACACACCGAGTCAAACGATTGGTAAACTGGCTCGACAGCTATTGCACCGAGGTAACTATCATTTTCCACTTCTCCGCCAGTGACCCCAGCGTCGTCATTGGTAGGAATGCCACCGTGGAATCCAATCCCGTCGTCGGCTCGTCACAAATTAACAAACTAGGGTTTGTCAGCTCTTCATGTACGATGATTACTCTCTTTCTTCAACTAGTTGAAATTTCTCGAACAAAACTGTTCCCAATAATTATATCCTTACATTTAGGCGAACCCAGTTCGCGAATCACCAATTTCGCTATGGAAATCTTCTCAATTCTACATAGAGAAGTTGGTAGCCTTAACAGAGAGCAAAAAATTAGGGTTTCACAAACCGTTAAGCGCGGGTACAAAACATCATCTTGAGTGACGAGTCCGATTCTTTTTGGGGTCGATTTGCTTAATTTGTTGCTGTTGGCAAGGATTGAACCGGTGAGGCCGTGTCCATGGTGGAGCCGGTCGACAGGGGCATTAAGGGGCGTTGATTTTCTGCTGTCGGAGGGGCAATGACGTCCAGGATTTTAACAGTGATGAATATGGAGGGAAAATGAACAGTGAAGTGTAATAATAGAAAGGGAAAGTATGTAATGTCCAAATTGCCCTTATCTATTTGGTGGAAATTATTAATTTTTTTTATTTATGGGGTCAACTAACGATTTTGGTGGTCAAACAGACGGAAATCGTCAATCTAGACTGGAGCTGTGATTTTTTTAAAGGTTTAATACTGTGGGTGATACAAATGAAACGTATGGGCAAAGTTTGCAGCTAAATGAAATGTTTGATACCTTGGTTGCAATTTTCCCTAATTTTTATTTACTGGTGTAAGCTATTTGGTAGTCTATTAATCAGTGAGTTCTATAATATTACTCAAGATGGAATTATATGCATTTGATCATTTAATATAATAAATAACGACTGTAGAAATCTTTCTAATCAATGATAATGAAATAGGACTTTTGGCACGTTAACTTTATGTGTGGTTTGGGCATCTCCATTTACATTTGTAAGAGTGAATTTATAAGGATTTCAGGTAAGTAAATATTTTCTTGTATTCATGTGTACGTTACATTGTTAAATGTATAAATGTGTTATCTAATTCTACTATTATGTGAACATGATATTTAATTATTACTTTGTGTCATTAATGTTTCCCATGACATTCGTTCACGTCAATGCATCTATAAGCATACATGAAATTTTAAAAAATAAAAAGTTTTTAAATATGAGTCGAATATTTTAAAAAGATACGCATCTCGAATATTTTGTTAAGAGGTGTACGTCTATTTCATGAAAGGTGTGAATGAAAAATGGGGTGTAGAGACCGATGCACTCGACCAATATTTAATGTTGAGGTGTTCAATTTTAATGTCTACGATAGAATGAATCGGGTTCCAAATAACATCAGCCCATTGCATTTTGATTGGTTAAACGATATACTGAGTAAGTTCATAATGTTAATGTTATGTTTTTAAAGAAATCAAAGAAAATGAGATATATATTCATAAAAGTTATTTATTTTATAGTAATTCATATACTTACATTAGCAAGCATCGTATGCATAAGGTTTACTTACTAAACGTTCGCTCATTCCACGTGATATCTTCATTTTTCAGATAAAGAAGGCAAAATGATTCATGACGATTACTTGTGGAGCAATAAACTACTTGTGAAGCAATAAACTCAATTCTAACACATATTTCATCTCATGACTATTGGTGAGACCTATAGCCTATAGGTGTAAATCCTAACCGTTATAGGCCTGTTGTGACCTTAAATAAACTGAAAAGTGGTCACCATACGTCACTGGCATGCCATCATAAAAGTTGAATGAACTCGCTTGCTGAGGAGCTGTCGAATCTGTTACGGAGTATATCGATACGAAGGATCTTTAGGCTGAAGCGATGTCACTGGAAGATGCCTTATGAAGCAAAGGCATGTCACTTCAGAAGGACGAGGCTACGTGGAATGCAGGTCTTAAGTGACTTCTATTTTCTTAGCTGCATGGACCGATCCAGCCCTTGCGGCCATCCGTGCTGGATCCGTCGGGAACCTTTTTTTTTATTGACAATAGATAAACTTTTTAGATTATATACCTGGTAATTCATTTTTATTTACAAACATTTCTTGTAGTTCAGTTGGTTAGAACTTGCATATTCATTTTAGAGGTCACGGTTTCGAATATCTTCTCAACCAATTTATTGTTGAATTTTTTGTTGGACATTTTTTACAAAAATTAACGTGATAGGAATGTAAAATGCATATTTTTAACTCCTTATTTTATGAGCTCGTATGTTGATTTTATG
>CAIGRF010085331.1:19043-30657 GCA_903798235.1 Fraxinus ornus
TGTGTCTACATCTTTATTCGATGTGGGATTATATCCCTTAACACGTCCCCGCAAGATGGTGGCTCGTTTGAGCAGACCAATCTTGAAATCCACGTGCTCACTTTTGGAGTCTTAACGGGATCGAATCGCTCATTGGAGCATAATGGGCTCTGATACCATATTAAGATTTGGGGTTCCATCTTAAAAGGTCAACCTTATTAAGAGGAGTAGCCCAAGATCTTTATTAATTGGTCTGTGTCTACATCTTTATTCGATGTGGGATTATATCCCTTAACAGTTCAAATTGCTTTTCTTTTTGTCTAACTCAATTCCTTTTTTCTGTGTGAATTTTGAGAATATCCTTATTCATTGGTCTGAGATCTACATCTATAGATTGAAAGGTTCAAATGATCAACTCTGCAATCAATTGCTAGAACCAATAAGTCTTCAAATTGTTCATTTGAAAAAAAGGAAATTCATCTTATTGGATGATCATGATACTTCTCGAGAATCGAAATTCTTGATCATTGGAGGAACAATATCACCCTTTATGTTTGATGAGATCCCAAAGTGGATGATTGACTCATTCTATTATAAATAATCACAGAAAATCCTTTGATAACACAGGTTTCTATTTCTAAATGATATTCCACAATTAAGACAAGTGGCTGAGTCCCGTGAAACTACTTCATAGAAGTTCTCCGAAGCTAAGAGCTCGAGCTAAGTGGGCGCAACAATTTAGACTCAACAATTACATCATATGTAATGTTGGGTTTTTCAAACAACCTTATTCCTATTGAACCTCTAGGCATGGATTTATTCCTCTATCTCCCTTTCTATTCCCCTCTACCATCTTTCTTGGCATGGACTAAATGGTTAGTGAGATATTGGACAATTACTACCCTTGATGGTCACATATATAAGACAGAGCCTAAACCCTTGGGCCAGAGTAAGAGTAATCTCTTTGTTTAATCAGCGAGTCCGCATTCCAATTCAATCACTGTTCGGATGATGTTCACCTAACTGTTTACATGTTATTGTAATTGGCATGCTCCTTTATCAACTTAGGTTATCGATTTGCTCTACTTTAGATCTATCTTGTAGATGCACTCTTTTTAGCTGTTATCTTTAATTGGAAAACTCATGCTAGGGATTACAATGGCCTCTGTATCTGCCTTACCAGCTTATACGAAGGAAGTCATTGAGAGACCAAAAGTAACCCCTTAACACGTTCAAGAAGATAACCATGTCATTTGACCATCCAAAACATGAGGTATTCCAATTAACATCTCAGTTTCATATATATATATATATATAAACATTGCAAGTGTTGCAAAATCATGGTCACTCCCCGAATTCATCCCTAAAGTAGTGTACAATTGTTAAAGAATCATTTGTTCATCAAAAGAGGAGGCCTTATAATCCAAAGCATTCAAAAGACTTAACTTTGACAAGATTCTGCACTAGTAGCCCTATTCTTTGCTTCCGTTGTTTTCTTCTCTACAGAGTTATGTTGGATTTATTAGCCTTTGTGCATTTATTCTCTGCTTTGACTTTGCTAAGATCCACACTTATCTCCTCCTTGGGAACATGTATCAAGAATTCTACTCTTTACTCTTGTGATGCAGGCGGAAGAATAAACGAATGCAAATACAGGACTATAAAAGGAAATTCATGCAGGAATTAACCATTTAGGTCAATATTCAAAATAGACCATCTTGCAACATAATATAACACCCTTTTTATACAAAACTTCTAACTAGACTTTTAAAGCAAAACAACCTCTAGAAACTTATCTATTTTGAATAAACTCTTTATCAAAATAAAACTCTCTAGAAAATTTATATTTTGATTAAACTCCTAGTCAAAATAAAACTTCTACTAAACATAAAATGGCAAAAGATTAAAGTGACAATAACAAAAATTAAACAATAAAATATTAAATTATAGGGTCCACAGACTTCAGCTTCCCACCAAAATTTGAAATTTTCCTTTAGAATAGGCAAGGTCTATCTGGTGGGAATCCTTGTAGATCCTCGGGAAGTACCTCTAGAAAATGATGTACCACTAGAACATTAGGTTGTCAACTTATGTTCGGTCATGGTATTCATGGCGCTGACCAGATACTACATTGCATCCAATGTTCAGTAGCCTCCTAGCTTTTTCATTGGAAATCTCGAGCCTTGGGCTATTATCCACGAATGTGGATGGCTCTTTGTTAAAGTGGCTGGAATGTCACTCTTTTCTTTCTCCAATCAATGGTGACATTTTACTTGAGTAGATCCATCCTAAAGTCACATCATAAACTCCCATCCCCAAGTTAATCCAACTTGCATGTAATTCCTAGTCTTCTATCTGGATTGGAAATGCCCTTAGAATCTAATCCCTCTATTGTACCTCCCCAAATTGGACTATCACCCATAATTGTTTTATATATTCATTTGTCTGATGGAATGCGCTTTGGTTTTACATACTCAACTGATACGGATGAATGCATTGCTCTGAATCAAATAATAGTACTAGACTGACTGCTTAGAATAAAAGAATATAACCTAAATTACATTTTAATTCTATGAAATGTTCACACCCAGATTTTAATAACTAAAATTACATTTTAATTGTATGAGATGTTCATAATATTTACACATTATCACATTTACGTCTCAAACTATTTTTTCATCGCATTTTTATTCTCAAATTAACATAAATTGTTCCAAATTATGATTTCTCTCTAAAATTTTCTTTAAAATGGAGTAAAAATATTCATTTGTCCATTTTATTTTTGAATAAGCAAAACAAATAATATTGTAAAAATATGATTAAATATTTGACCTTCATTTTAAAGCACGTTAACAATATTTTTGAACGAAAATCATGATCAATGACAATTTTCTGATTAATCAAATATTAAAAATAAGAATATGATGATAAAAAAAAATTAAGGATATAAGTGCGATAATGAATAAAGGTTAACGACCTTTAATTTAATTAAAATATAATGTATTCGTAAAAAAAATGTGGTGTGAATATCATTACGTTCAAGCTATGGTCCAACATGCAAAACGAACATATAATATTATAACTAAATGAGTTAAAGGCTCATCCAGTACATATTATGCATGCTTATGAATAATATCGAGAAAATTGTGGGGCTTTCGTAATCATCATCATCATCATCATAGGAGAAAATATTGTCCCACGTCATTCTTGTAAAAAATCTGATGATCAATTCATTTCTCACAAAATAATGCAAGTACAACATACCGTAGATGAATATGTGAAATTCATATTAATAGCATTCTAGATATAAATGTTCAAATTATTGTTGTATAACATGATGGATTATAAATGTGGAAGTGCAAATAATGAATATGAAAGGCTGGGAGATGACACTTAACAAATAACATAATCTCGAATGATTAAATAATTGTGGTTAATCACTTGTTAAGCTGTAAAATCTATTTGCATTGCATTCAAAAGATCAAATGTGGTGGACGAGTGTCCTTTAGTTCGTGTCTCTTCGTGATAACCATGGCTTTCATTTTTCAACTTCAACAGGTGTAGTTTTCAGACCAGGGTTCATATATGGGAAGAGGAAAGTCGATGGATTTGAGATCCCTCTGGATATGATAGGGGAACCGCTTGAGAAGTTTCTGCTTGCTGCAGAAAATTTTACTAAACCTTTAAACTCTCTGCCTGCCTCCGATTTACTCTTAGCCCCACCAGTTAGCGTTGACGATGTTGCCTTTGCTGTTGTAAATGCTGTCATAGACGACGACGTCTTTGGCATTTTCACTATCGAGCAAATTAGGGAAGCGGCAGCAGCAGCTCTTAAGGTTTGAAATACTTTTCACTTGCCAGTTTGAGATCACTCTCGCGCCTTTGGAGTCGGGCTCTCTTTTTGTCCTTGAGACAGCAGAAAAACAGCAATTATAAACATTTATTTCTGCAAATGTGTTTGATGATGCTTTTCAGTTGGTTATCATTTCTAATTGGCTTTAATAACCAGTCTAATTGGCATTAAGTTTTTCATTCTCGACCAATTTTAATTGATACAATTGCATGATGTGAACATATTTTCATGCTCGACCAACTTAGATTGATGCCATTGCATGATGTGAAACATGCTTTAAAGAAATCAATTTGAGCTTTTCCTTCTATTAAATGGCACCTCGAAAGGTGTATATTTGAATAAGTCATTAATTGGTTCAATTGATCCTAGTAAAATCAAGAAATGCAATAAATCTGCACTTGAATCTCTTCTAAAAAAAAACTGGATTCTTCACTGGTTGGAGATATTCGTAAAATCATATTAAAGAATGGGCAGAAGAATGGTAAGAGTGGCGAGATTAATCATACATGCAACCGCACGTTCTTGAGGAGAAAAATGCTAAAAAAAAAAAATGGCCAATATAGACCATGACCCTACTTCATACCATCTCATTAAGAAAGATTTGTTTCTCTGAGCGATCACAATTATTATTAGCTAAAAGATGTGCTCTTCGTTGTACGTGTACTGCAGGTAAGGATTTCTTGTTCACAGATCTCACACAAAAATGCTTCTCCGCGACTTGACATTGAATGCACCTTAGCCATGTCTTTTCTTTCCCAAGGACTGTTCCGAAAGATACCTAGATCACAAACCAAAATCAGTATACATATTAAATGAAATGATTGAAAGTTTTAACATTTCCATTGTCCAAGTTAAATCAAACAGCATCAAGACCACGCATTCACTTGAAAATCTCTCTACTTTGAGATTTGGCATTCATCAGTATAGATACAGATTTTCTTCTTAGGTCTACAAGATTTTGATTCACCTTCCCAACTTTTATTGAAAAATATAAGTAGGAAGTAAGGGTACAAGATGTCCAGTAAATGCTAGAAACAGATGCAGAAACCTATACTACACATTACACGAGTTCACTAACAGGGAAATGGGACAGCCTGAAACTCTTTATCAGTTGAAGTCCAATTGAAAAGCTCAGAATACAACACACGCTCAAACTCCATAGCCACCCCCATCAAAAGTTTTCGCATTCTTTCCTAGCCAAAAAACCCAAAAGACTGCAAAACTGAAAACTTTAAATTTGATCATATCAGAGTATAATGGCTGTGACACAAAATTTTGACGAACCAAAACCACCACAATGCTGAGATGTCAAGAGAAAACAGGTTCTAGGCATTGCCCAATCAATTCCAACTTCCAATAACAAATTGCTCCAGAGTCTAGAGGCCAACTCACAATGCAATAAAATAGGATTAATCAAGTTGGCATCAATATAACACAAGACACATTAAAAAGAAAGCGAAAGGATTTATTGTGTCTTCACTTGGATCATGTCACCGGTCTTTTACTTGCCATGAACCACTAATGGAACAAAGACTTTTTTACTTTAGTAAGGATAAATCAACTTCCAGATGAAATTAAAAGGAAGAGGAATTTGAGAGGAATAAGAACGAAAATTATTTGCTAGAAAAGAAGCCCAGAATAATTTAGAACCCAAACCATCTACATTTTTACCCTCGCTATCTACCCGAATTTGGAAACCTCTAATTCTTCGAGCAAAAGAATAAATTCCTCTTGACTCGTTGATGAAAACTAAATTACATCCATTAAAAGAAAAAAAAATGAGGAAATAGAATCTCTAGCAATTGGAGAACGCTGAAATAGCAGAGAGAAATGAGTAGCAAAATATGATCTCCCCATCAACCTCAAATCTTGTACAAGAAATAATGTAGAATAACATGCGAAGAAGTATGTTTCCAAAGACAACTACCTGAAACTGTACCCTTCACTTTTATATCCCCCTCCTTTGCTATGCAACCCATATTTACTCATCAGCAGTTCATCCAAAGGATACTTGTTCCAGCAGGAATCTCCAAAGTGTTATTCTAGAAAGGCAAACACTTCCCTCGAAATAACAAATTGGAAATTGCACCAGTTTTAGTCTCCAAACTTGCAACAAAAAGCCCTTTTCCAACCATCCAACCTCTTCATGACTTTTGGAAACACTGGATTCCAAAAATCTACAATAATCAAACCAATCCCAACATATTTTTAGATACTTTAATATCACTCAGTTGCTAAAGAAACCACCTTGTTCTCTACCACATTCACTTCAACCAAAGAAGCCACCTTGTTCTCTTCCACATTCACTCCAAACCACCTTGTTTGGACAGGATAAAATCCATGCTGAAAAGACTAACCAATTACGACATATTTAAATTTAAGCGAGGAGAACTAAAAATAAATTACGACATATTTAAATTTTAGCGAGAACTAAAAAAAAAATTAGGAAAAACAAATCACAGATTCCGAATAGTCCTAGGCCCCCAAAGAAAACACTAGATCAAGCTGACAAGCTTTTCACAAGTACATTCAGGTCCTCTAATAAAAGATCTAGAAATTGAAGGACTTCGCCCCTCAAATTGCCTTTTTTTCACTTACGGTGCAGTACTCCCACATTCATAGCTTTACATAATCCTCTATCTCCTCCTCTCCTTGTAATTCTGAAGGTAAGTTTGGTAAGTGCCCATCCTTTTTTATATTCTTTTTCAATGAATAGATGAGGTAGGGGTCAATGCCAAACAACCCACCTAGGTACAGGTGGTTTTCTGGGAAAAAAATTGCCTTTTTCAGTTATGGTGCAGTACCAAAGTTTCTGATACAGATTTCTTTCGTAAAATCTTCTAGGTTTGCTTGTGATTAGAGGTTTTTTGTTCGGAATATGCTAGAGTAGCAAAACAACTACAGAGGATGGTGGCTTTTAGTAGTATGTCGTAGCATAGAATAGGTGGAGGTGGGTCTAGACATCAAATTTGTGTTGGTGATCTTGGCTGTCCTACATCATTCTATGCTTCTCAAGTACTTCAAATTTGAGATCATCTCAATTATTTAAGTTTTACAATTATCAGCATTACCTATAGAGATTGTAGCACACGTGCACAGAAATTAGTAAATGTAGCCAAAGAAATCTCAAACACAAGGTCATCAGAGACTCCTAGTTTGATTTGAGTTTATTATGAATATCCAAAGGTAAGGACCCTCGTATCTTGACATTATGCTAATAACTACATAACAAGTGTAGCCCTAGTAGAACAGGGATATTAAAAGTTATACTCATATATCTTAGCTAAATTTTTGTCTAGTAAGGACATAAAGTATCTATAAACAACCATAAAATGTATGATTATGTTCCTACTTTTTCTTGTGATATAATTCTTATCATCTTGATTAGCTTGTGTTGATCCTAAGTTTTTTAAAAATATGTCTTTAGTTTCCTACCAGGACAGAAACCAGTGAAAGAATCGGTATCACTTACTTTCCAGTGTAAAGACCTGCAGAATACCAAGCATTCAAAACCACAGCTAGATCTGTTCCAGACTCGGTACTTTCTGTTAAATGGCTAACTTCTGGCTGCAATTCTTTGTCCTCCCCTGCAATCCATTGGAAAAATAACATATAAACCAAGACTTCATATTGCAGCATTCCTAATAGACCTTCAGCAGCACACTTGTGGTGTAGAGGTGTTGGTAAATGAAATGAAAACAACACGTTTCTTTCTTTCCTTGTTTTTTTTGTGAAAACTACATAATTAAGTTTAAGAGCTAATAAAATATTTATTTTCCACCAGGAATGTTCAAATTTCTGTAATAATAAAGATGAGCATATATCATTAAGCTTGTCAAATATTCATTTTTCAACATGAAGTTCAAAATCCAGAACTAGTGGGATCGCATGTCATGGCGCATCTCTATCCAAAATATGGCATTTAGGAAATAAAGTTTGAAGGCTATACTGTAAGAAGTTGGTCTGTCTCCATAACAAAAAACGTGATGTATGCTAAACTTATTCTTTTATCAATTCATGTGAGTGATGAATTCGTTCCCTGAAAATCAACCACTTGAGCAACATCGACTATATTGTCAGACTGCAAGGCTAAACTTACACACAGCCTCCCCTCTCAAATTGGTTCTCCTTATCCTTCTGTAAGCGTGCATGTTTCTCCAAGAATGGTAAGGTGGATTGGAGGTTTGTAAGACTGACAAGACTACAGTAAAACATACCCTTCCCTCGCACATTGGTTTCTCTTCTCTTTCTGTAGGTATACCTGCATTTCTGAACTGCAGTAAGGGGACTTGGGAGATTTGTGGTCTAGGGGCATGTTACTTCGGTTCAGACATTTGAATCTTGAGTATTTAATCAATATAATCTATTATTTCAGTTTATAAGCCAAAGTGAAAATCCATGAGTGTATTATGCTGCATAAAATGGGCAATGAGAAAGTTTCAATATAGGTACCAAAAGCACTTGCTACAATAACAAAGCTTATATCTTTAGGAGGATTCTCCTTTGAAATTTTACATACTACAAAGATTAGAATATTTTCTTGCTACTTTAATGTTATCCATACAGCTTAATCCCATAAGTGAGAAAAGAGCTTGTTTGAGTGACCCATGCAGGTAACAAATAACAGAAAGAGCCACTTTGTGTAGAAAGTAAATATCTATTTATACAGTCTAATCTTCCCCTGATCCTCAAAATGGCACGAGATCAACCCTCTTTTTTACATTTCCCTTCACTTGGAAATGATATCATCCGTCTTTTTCTTTATAAATTAGTATTATCTGCTTAAAGACAATGTGATGAGGTTTTTTCTAGTTTTGCTATATTGGCAGGGGCGCTTAGGTTTATTTACGAAGTTCCTGAGACACTGATTTTGCAATGTCTATCCCAACAACCCCATCCCCCTCAAAATTCTGTCACAATCTTAAATATCAAAAGTAACTGGGTGGAGGGGGTAGGTTTGTAAGAGAGAGAGAGAAGAGAGATATTAATAGTATGTATGATATGTCAACATAACAAATCAAGAGTTGTCTAGACTAGAGACAAATCAGAGCCTGCACAATTATAAAGGAGCCTAGTAGCTCCTTTCAATTTATAGTTTATTAAAAATGGTTCTTAATGGAACCTATCAAGAGTAATTATGGATTCAAGAACGAGGAACTTTGTTTTTGCTTTTCCCCCAGTTTTGCACTTAGCCAACATTCTCAAAACTTAACATACTACATTTAATCATTGAGTAATAATGATAACTAGTGGCCCACATATAGAGAGAAGGAAAGTCGTCTTACCTCCATTTACAGATGCATCAGCCTTCTGGGAAGTTTCCTTCGTAAGAGAAGAAAGTGCTCTTTCTGCAGCAACCATTGCCGTTTTAACAAAATCGTGATCTTCCTGAGACGCTGAATTCCCATTACAACCAACTCTAGAAGTATCAAAACTTTTATCAACACAAGCACCGTCTGAACAATGAGCTGGTAATGAAGGGCAGCAGGCCACTGAACTTTGGCAGCCATATGGACAGTAACAGGTAACTGTTTGGTAAGAAGACTGGGCAATTGAACCTTGATGATATTCAGGAGTGAATGTACTAGAAACGGGATGCTCATAGCTACAATTGCTGAATTGGTTAAGTTGCTGGAGAATATTCTGCCTCTGACTCTCAAGCTCGTAATATTTGTTCAGTAACTGGTTGTACTCTTCTGGACTTTGTGAGTACCAAGTCACCTCATCTTGAAGATTTTGCGCATTGGACGAACCTATATGTTTATTTGGAGAACACGACTCCATTGCAGAATTTTCTTTGTCAGGTGTATGGTTGCCATTTTGCAGAGTGGATGAAACTATATGTTTTTCAGGAAAAACTAACTCCACGGAAACGGAAGGATATTCCTCAATTGGTGAAACGTTGCCAGTCTCACCAATTTCTGCAGTGGCATATAATGCGGTTTTCTTGCCATCAGCTGCCTCCACATGTCTTCGCCAATGCAAAAGAAATCAATAAATGAATCACATACATCATATAGCTGTTAAATTAGCATATGACAATTTACGTGAAAAAAACTTTAAACAAATATTAAAATCGCTCAAGGTAGTGCCAGTTTTTGCTGGCTTTCACGTGCAAAGAGAAGTAACATAAGAGTAGTGAAAGAAATTACATTGAAGGGCCATTATCATGGGAATGAAATTCACTTAGAAAATACTGAGGCGAGTGTTGCATGCACGGGGATATTAAGCTGGTATAGTCTTGAAGATTTTTTTAAAGATCCAATCATTTAAATAAGACATACCTCCCTAAAATGACACAGGCTTCTGACAAAATCCCTTCTAACCTTGAATTTATCTCTCAAAAGTCTTCAAATATTCCATCTATTTTTTACTCTCTAAACATAAAATATAAAATATAAATAGTGTCACTCTTCGCCTCTTATCCTTCTAGACATAGGAAGAAAGTACATCACTTTCAAGCCTCATGTGGAAAATATTGAGGTGATCAGTAGTGCATAAAACAGTACTAAGATAATAATTTTTAGTTGAATCTTGGTTCATACTCCATAAAAACTGCTACTTCCTGACTCCCTTTTTTGGATTGAATCAGGGATTCAATTTTAAGCACCATGTCTTCGCAAAAGAAAAACACTTGTGCGTTTGTTCCTGACATGGGTAAAAAATATATCATCCCAACTTAATCAATACACACTCAAGGCCCATCCTAAGTCCTCAGAAACCTATAAACCCAATTTGAAGGCCAGCCAAGAGACGTACTGATGGAGGGCTCCAGGAATTGTCCATCCTACAGCCTATTGTGGATAAACTAGAATTTTAGATCAACTGTTCGACGTGAAGGTAAGAGACGAGTACATTCAGTGAACGAGGTGAGGGAAAAAGACGATTACAAGCAGAGTGCACCTTATCTCAGATAATGCCTTGGTCAGTATAGAAGTCGAGTTACAGAAGGTGGTTCGAAATATAAAATCTTATCCTAGGGAACCCTCTAGGTAAGTTGAAATTTTCAATATCAAGCAAATACATACTGACATTTCAATAAAGTTCTCAATGACTTAGGCATCAGAGTGGACCCGGAGAATACACCACCCTTTATTGCAGGCATAGAAGAACCTGAATATTTTAATGCAACTATTCCCGTAGAATTTTGGGATTTACTAATGGAAACAAATTCAAAACAATAAAAACTCACATTAACTATGACGTGTTTCTTTCCCCGATTCTAATAACCAAATCCCCTTCTTTGCATGGAGCTAGGGTTTCAAAATCGCATAAAATCAAATCAAATTTGAATGAGCTGAGTATACCTACTTTCCAATTTTTCACTCTGCACAGTTGGTTGCCTATACAATTCATATCATAACTTTGTATAATGAAGAACATGAAACATGCACTTCCCAACACAACCCACAAATGACTTTTCTCCTCCTACGTACAATAGAAATAATAATTCCTCGCACTAATTAATTCGAATTAATATTTTCTTATAATCACTTGTAACTTTTAAGCTTGCACTTAAGAATTTTTTTAACATTTATCAAAAAAATTTAAAGAATTACAAAAATTACCCAGCAGAGGAGCTAACTTCACTGCTCTTAGTATCAACTTCAAAATTTTCCCCATTACTAGTAATGGGTTTTCCTCCCTCACTTGACCCACCTCGGACTCCCATCACATGCATCGTCTGCGAAAATCAAGAGTGGTCATTTTAGAAAAGTGCAATAAATTTATATGAATTAATATCTGCGAACGTATTAGTGCGTATAGAGAGAAACAGAGGAA
>CAIGRF010085353.1:10395-28333 GCA_903798235.1 Fraxinus ornus
TGCTTCTTTCCTGTGACAATTATGGAACCTCTATTGACGTCTGGTCCGTAGGTTGCATCTTTGCAGAAATTCTTGGCCGGAAGCCAATATTCCCAGGAACTGATTGCCTCGGTCAGCTTAAGCTTATTATAAGTGTTCTTGGTGGCCAACCTGAAGAAGATATTAAATTCATCGATAATGCAAAAGCCAAAAGGTTCATCAGATCGTTCGACTTTTGCAGAGGAACACCTTTTTCTGCTCTATATCCTCATACCGACCCTTTGGCAATAGATTTGCTTCAAAAGATGCTCATATTTGATCCGTCAAAAAGAATTACAGTCACGGATGCTCTACACCATCCGTATATCTCAAGTCTGTACGATCCTTCTCATAATCCTCCAGCCCAATCCCCTGTCAATCTTGATATTGATGAGAATATGGGAGAACCTATGATTAGAGAGATGATGTTGAGAGAAATTCTCTATTATCATCCTCAAGCTACTTATGCTAGCATAATGTAATGATGAGAGTTTCCTTGTATAACTTCCCAAAAAACCAAGAGTCCGAAGGAAGGTGACAAAATAATAAGATTTGAAAGGAGAGAAAATAAATCGGTTTAGTTGAACTGGTATCGGTCTTGTTTTTATGAGGTAGCAAGAAGCAAAGTAGCAGTAATGTTCATGATTCATGGAGTTTGTAATAGCTATGATATATTCATCTTATATATTGGCATGTCCAGACAAGGCATAGCTTATTGTAACTAAGTCGTATGTGCTGAGACATGGTTTATGAGGTAGAAACAGTGATCAAACATTCTTTTGGTTTAATAGTTGACATCGTTGGAGCCCTTGTCAACCACTTTTTTGCTTATACTTGGAAACAATGTTCTGTTGCTGAATTCGTGGTCGATGCCTGGAAAAGAGTAAATGGGAGCTTATTGTTCATAACACTTCTTTCTTGTTCATTGATAGACTCTGTTACTTGGCTACTATCTAGTCCAGTAACATCTGTTCAGGGCCGGGGGTGAATTAAGTTATATGTACATTCTAGCTTATATTCTAGATGACATTATCTCCTATGTTGCACAATTTATACAACCAGGGTTGACACCCAGATAAGATACTCCTCAAACGGGGGGAGGGAGAGGGGGCCGCGCGGAAAAAACATAATAAATAAATAAAAATTGCGACCCCCCTGTGAGAGAGGTGTCATCCGAGGTTGACACCCCGGGTGCACAAGTAGCATGATTAATATTTGATCATTTGTATATGCTAAATTCCCATATATGTCATCATATACCTACTTCCATGTAGTCTCAATTAGCGTCTGTTTGGCCCCCATTATTCCATATTAAGATGAATAGTAATTTTCTGAAAAATGTGTGACTAAAAAAGAAAGGAATTTTTTAGAATTACGTGTAATATTATATATTTTAATAAATATAATTATATAATATAAATACGTAGCATTTATAAAGGAAACTAGTCTAACTAATTTTGTTTTCCTGAAAGTAGGAGAAAAACAAATCTTGCAAAATATTTTTCTTCAACAGAATCCTGGATCGGTATTGTTCTTGGGCTGGAAAAATTGAAATTTTCGAAATTTGCATAATGAATCTTAAGGTATATAGTTGAATAACTTGGACACAAACGTATGAATCTTATAATTAAGTTCTAAATTCAAGAATAATGGCTAATCGATGAACGGTGCATCATAGCTCAAGAACATTACCGTTCATCTCCTCAAGGATGACAAGAACAAACCCTGTATTAATTTGTATGATGGTGGGGATAGACTACTGGCCAGATCCAAATTTGTAATTAATTCTTTTATTTGAGACGGAAACATGTAAACTTCGTCAGCTTGATTCTTCCGTACCCATTCTTCCAGCATCCTGAATATAAATCAAGTCTTAGTTACGTGCAGTTCACTAAAGCAGACAAAAATTAGACGTACATTTGAAAATTCAAGAAACAATCTTCAAAAGAAACAAAACGGAAGATTGTAAGTTCCATAAAAAGCATGCTTGTGAATGATTAATTTCCACGAAAAAATAATTTGCACTATTCAGACCCAAATTTAAACGCTCAACACAACCAAAAAAGAAACGTGCTGCAATCGTACTAACCTTGGGTCAAATTCATCGCCATCACTAGAGGCAGTAAATAGCACTTTCACCGTGGGGTGCAGCACTATTTTGCCAGCCGATTCCAGTGTATTCAAACAATATCCTGTGCAGCACCAAGAATTTGGATTCAAGAGAACAATTTGCAAAACTGCAGATTTAAGTTGTAAATTCCTAACAACAGTCCGAAATGATAATTCATCTTTTGCACTTTCCAGCAATTGGCTTGTAAACATCTTTTCCAGGGTGTAGTTCCTGTTTGGAAATCAAATTAGTGCATGACCATGAATTAAGAATTAATCAAGTGAAGACTTAAAAAAAAAAAAAAAAAAATGAAACGGGAAACTAAGCTGCATTGCATCTCCTCTAAGTTCTCCTTAGTAAAGCACTGGCCAAGGAAACCCATATTTGGATATAGAGAAGGCAAGTTCATTTCATCCGTGATGGGTATAACACATAATATCCGACCACCTAGCATTGAAAACACTGTTTAGTCCCACACTCGTACAGCAGAATACAAACCAAGAACATCCTTTTTCTTCTTTCTTCAGCATGAGTAAAATAATCAGGAAGAAAGCTTTGCACACTTGCAATCATGCTTTTTATACTCCTTTTTATATGAAGTGCCTTTCCTTCTTGTTTCATTTCCCATGAGTGGATGGGATCAGGCAATCCTTTATTGATGTTACATCATATTCAAATAAGCTCCCCATTGTGTTGTTCCACCATTGAACACCTTCAACCACCTTCACGCCCACCAAAAAAAAAAAAAAAAAATCTACCTGCTAATTTCCTATGTTAGAATAATTCATACTTCTCACCCCCATCGTTGTCACTCTTTCACCAAGTTCAAAAGAAACGCTTCTTAAGAACCATGAGTTTGGAGTAAATATAATTGTTCTATCTTGGAGTTTTTAGCCACCTGTTCTCATTCTTTTCATGCATTAGGTGATGACTCTTGCAACAGCTACCAAGTAATTTAGAAAAGCAACATGAACCAAAACATGTGTATAGTTCAAGGAGATAATTCGACCACCATGAACGACAATTTTACGCATTTGATCGTGAACGTTTGCATGCAACATCCACGTACAGCTGTTGTTCATCTCTTTATTAATGTATATAAACAGGTAACATTCAAATAACCATTCATATCTATTTCCGGAATCGGCGTTTAATATCCAAAAATAAAAAGGTAAAAGCTAACATTAATTTTGATGGATAAGTCGTTTGCTAATATCGTAAGCGGCAATGAAGATTGTGGATTCATTGAAGAAAAGATAAAGAAACAAATGTAACATGCTCACCTGAACATATCATTTGATCCACAGAGAGGTAAGCAGGTTGAAATATAACACTTGAACAAGCGAATACCACCATCTAATGGCACATTATCATTGAAGCAAGGATATGCTCCAATAAAACAAGAGCACTGAGGACAAGAGAATTCAATCCACTGAATGTCTTGAGAGAGACTGGAAGATCTTTCCATGAAACCACTCCCCAGATGGCCATTAAGAAATACTTTCTGAATTTCAAGAAGTTCATCATTTGTACCAACTGTTTGCTCTTTTGAAGAGGTTTCTGACCTATCTAGAGAGCAACATTGAGTATCGCAGTTTCCTATGTGGATTTCTGATTCATTACACATTTTACTTATTGATGCTTTATTTATTTCAGTATGCAATGCATGAGATGTGCATGATAAACAATCATCAGCACCTCCTGGTTTTGGTCCTTCACTTTCTAGGTTGGATGCAAGATTATCTTCTCCAGCACACAAACTGTCTACAATTCCATGAATGCCATTTGTCCCTTTTTCATGATTCTCAAAGCACACTGTTTGTCCTTCTCTACCTTCATCTTCTAGTGCACTTATATTCAAACAACTATCACTAGTAGAATTTAGCTCACTATCATAATCTTGCCTGACCTTCACATCAGGGAATTCACATCCCACAAGGTCATCCTTGCAGAGAAGTACGGATGTAGCACTCAATAGGACCACACCAGGTGCACACATATAGGACTTTGCATATCTTGTGACCAGCTTCTCACTTACACCTCCAAAAGAACAACAACAAGTTCCAAACCAATTGTCAGAGACTTCTCGCCAGTTGACTGATGGCATTTCCTCAAAGGTTCTGTAAGCATAATTTATTGAAAAAAAAAATGTCATAATATAATCCGAACTTAAAACACCATTACTAGTATTAGTAGACTGCAACTATAAAGCTCTAAGATCAATGAATACATCCAGAGGTTGGTTTAAAAATTATTCTCGCGCCCGCTACAAACAATGAAAATCAAAGGGCAAAAATTGTGTGATGTAAATAAGAAATTCATAATAGGTCAACTTTAATGACAGATACAACAGCTAAAAAGATCCTAAATGATTCTATACACATCATAGTGTAATACAAAAAAACAAACAGGGAAATGCTACCTGAGATCCTTTGTCAACTTAGTTGAGCAGTTTCTGCAGTAAAAGTGCACCTCTTGCATAGCTGATAACTTCTTGATATCTAATGCAAAAGATCATATGATATAAATTAATCCTGACATATAATGAATGCTCACCAAAGAAGTTTAGTCAGGAGTTTTTAGGCTTCTTTCCGAAAATAGCTAATTAATTTGTAAAACTAGCTTTAAAACTGTTTTTAACAAGTACTCACCAGAATCCATGGAAAGCGGGCAACACTCATCTAAACAAACCCCATTGTTCAGCGAGTCCAGTATCGAATCAAACTCCGAAACCAGAGGATGGTCCGGGGGAAGTAACAAAACGAGTTTAACCTCAATGTGATCATCAAAGGCTTTGAAATGAACCGGAGATTCAGCGTCAATCAAAACACGAGGAGTCGGAACCCGAAGGGATACCTCAATTTGAGCTTCGTCTTCGAAAAAGCTCACAATGAGTAAAGATTGCTGGGTAAGTAAATTGACTTTGAGGTTTGTGAATTGAGAGAAGGAGCAAGTTGCGTTTGGATTGAAGAGGAGTAAACGGAGTGTGGAGGAGTGAGATTGGGCTTCCCATGTGAAACGCCATTTTCTAGGGTTTTGGGTGGCGGGAGCTGGAGCTGGAGGTTTTTCTGAGGATGACGATGACATTTTGATTTGTTTTGGCTGTTCCGTGTTTGCGGTGGATTACTTTGATTGATTTGCCGAAGGGATTTTGCGCTGAATACTGATTGGATCATTGGAAGGCATGAGATAAAATTTAAATTGTATAATTAAAAAATAAGCCCCGGTTTGTTACGATTATTTTTTTCATTCTCATTTTTCTACAAATTTTCAATTACAAATTTTTCAATAAAATAATATTTTTCATCACATTAATAACTTTTCATTTTTTTTCAATCACACATTATCCATCAATCTACTATTTCAAAATACATTCTTTCAAGATAATGTGGCTCAAACACACCAATAAAGAATCGGAATAGTTTTAATTCTGATCCCATCCCGTCTCTCAAATATCCTCGACGGGAAGGGGATGGGAAAGATCACCCTACCTCTACCCACCCATTCCATTTCTTATTTATCTAGGGTGACCATTGTTTAATTCGACTTGCTCGATCCTTCAACACACAAACTCGGTTCATACTCACAAACTAAGCTTGGTTCAAACCTTTGGCTCGTAGACTTCATGTGTCGAGCTAAGCAACTCATGATCAGACTCAATTTTGATGAAATTAATAAAACAAGCTCAAAAATGAACTGACCCGTTAGCCATCATCAAAAAAAGGATGTCCAGCTCAGACCATGGCTCATTTTTAAACGAGCTTGAGAGACTCAACTCTGTCACTCCTAGTCATCCCTGTTCAAGACATGATAGTGAATAGTGAACATCCAAAAATACTATTGGGTGCATGAAAATGGCTGAAATAATTGACAAATTCGACTCTACGTTACAAAATATATATGTTCGATTGAGCTTAAAAAGATTAGAATCGTGATACTTGACAAAATATTTTGTCAATTTCCTTGACAAAATGTCACGTAGCATTTGTCATTAGACTATTTAAAAAATAGTCAATTTTTTCATCCAATCATCTACTGCCAACATTATATCTATCAAATAGGTGGACAAAAATCATCTAACAAGCTTAAATTAAAAGATTATATATAAGTATTTTTTTAATATTTAAATAACGAGTTCTAAAATTTATTTAAAAAAATTATCAATCAAAGTTTAAATTGAGCAAGTAACTGTTGAATAAAAGCAAAATATAAATAAATTAGCCTACCATACCTGAAGTAGGAGATTTTAGAGCTTGTTTGGTACAGCTCAAAATTAGATTAAAATTGAAAATATGATCGTTATTGGATCTCACTCGTCTAATAAAAGTCAACAAAAATGACTAGTTTTTCAATTTTAATCCGATTTTAATATGAACAGAACACACCCTTAGTAACGAAACCATGCATATAGTTCCAAGGCCCTATTTGGGATCGATTTTAGAACACAGCTAACTTCTAACAACAAAATTGAGAAGCAGCAAAAGGATAAATTCTCAAATTTTGCTTTTAGTTTGTCCAATTATCTATAAATAAAATACCTATTTTAGCTTTAATTAATTAAACTAATTCCTTTTCTATTATATGAACTTTGCTTTTATTTTAAAACTAAATAAATTTCAACATAATTTTAATAATACAAAATGACATCACTATAATCAACTCATGTTTGACCACTATTAT
The DNA here is from genome assembly GCA_903798235.1 of Fraxinus ornus. Lineage (NCBI taxonomy): Eukaryota > Viridiplantae > Streptophyta > Magnoliopsida > Lamiales > Oleaceae > Fraxinus > Fraxinus ornus. Next base: position 17,204 of record CAIGRF010085353.1, read on the forward strand.
TTCAAAATATTTTAATTTTCATACTCATTTTCAACCACATATTTATACTACAAAATATTTTATACGTAAATTCAAAAAAATTTCCTATTTTTAAACTATACATTCTAAAAAAATATTAGCCATTTTTTTTCAAACTAATGAACATCACAAGGGCTCAATGTTCATTTTAGCACAAAAGTACAACAAAATAATTTTTTTTTTTTTTTCAAATACTAAAATGTTGATTCTAAAATAAAAGTTTATCAAACGCTTATTTAGTTCTTCCTACAAAAAATTATTTTTTCGGCACAACGAAAACTAAGGCTTGTTCTCTTTACCATTTTCAAACTGTTTTCTATTTTCGATTTTTCAAAACAGTAAAAACGAGTTCTATTTCCTATTTTCGAAAACGCGTTTTTGAAAATAAGATAAAAATTTATAAAAAAAAAAAAACCCAAAATGATAAATTTGGCGTTTTTGGCATTTTCAATTATAATCAAGCCAAAAATTTCAAAACGAGTTTTTGATGTTTTCAAAACAATTTTTAAAAATGTCAAAAAGAACACATTTTCAATAATCTCAAAATGGATACTCAAAACACAAAACCAAAAATGAATTCAAAACTCAAAATTTAAAACACAAAACTGAAATACAAATAAAACAGTTCATAATTATGTTAAAATCTAGCAATACCAAAACAAATCTAAAGGACGCAATTGGAAATGAACATGGGCTTACCTTGTTTGGAGTTTCAACTTATAAAAATGAAGTTTATACAAACCTTGCTTGTTAAGATAAGGTTGGTAATCGATCCGTGGAGGGAGCTACATGTTTGCGTGGATTTAGTGATTCATATCTTGTATACGTGACATTAATGCCTAATGAATAGACGGCAAACTCAAAATTGGTCTCCGATAAACCTTTTTGTTTCATTCAATCCGAACATGGAAGAATATTAGGACTTTGATGATAATAATTATAATGACCCTTCAACATTTTCATAAGCAGATTGAAGAATGTTTGAGTTTAAGTAATGCAATCGAGCCTAACGATGCGTCCCCTCTTGCTTATATTGAACCCAATATCAAGATGTTTAAGGAATTTCATTTGCAAATTATCAAACAAATTAATGACGATGGAGAGGTCAACAGAGCTCGATATATACCCCAAAATCTGTTTGTTATTCCCACTAAAAGAGTTAGTACATAGGTCTTTGTATTTGATTATAGCAAGCATCCATCTAAGCCCCTTGTAGATACTGCATGAAACCCTGATTTGAGGCTAAAGGATATGATTTGTCCCGAAGTCAATTCAAGCATGGTCATTTATTGAGTGGTTCCGATCAGGGCCGGTCCTGTGATCAACGGGGCCTGAGGCGAACTCCAGAAGTTGGGCCCCCCAAAACAACGTAAATGCAACATATTGCTAATTTAACACTGCACAGTAGATCAAATAAATGTAAAGAACAAAAGATTTATTATATAGTAACAAAATCGACAAGTTCAAACAATCAGTTAAATACTATTCGTCTCGCTGTTTTAGAAGCAAAAACATTAATTAAATCTGAACAATTTAACTGCTGAACCATATCTTTCTCTATTGACAACATAGCCAATCCATTTAATCTTTCTTGTGACATAGTTGATCGAAGGTAAGTTTTGATCAACTTCAATTTGGAGAAACTTCTTTCTGCAGATGCAACTGTAACCGGTATGGTTAACAAGATTTTATAAGCAATATAAGCATTTGGGAAACAAACATTTACTGTCTTCAAATATTGTAGCACTTCAATTGCTCTCGTTGCTTCACTTGGTATATAGCATCGCAAGACTAGTATTTCCGAAAATAATTCATCTCCACTAATGTCCGAACGCCCATTATGTTCCAATTGTTTCTCAAGATTCATACAAGAGTTCATACAAATTGAATGAGTTTCACCCCTTAACCTCTTCAAATTGAACAAAAATCCAAATGTGTCATCATATTGTTTGAATTGTTCAAATCGAGTCCTCATAGAAGATAGAGCTTGATCAATTATAAAAATAAAGTATTCAACTCTAAAAGATTCTTCAACCGATTGCTTTACTTCATTACTTCCGCTTTCATCAAAATGTTTTTTTCTTCGAATTATACGTTTTTCTTGAAATACAGCTTCAATCCCCATTTCGTTTGCCTTTTTTGTTGCTTCATCCATGGCAATAGCAAATCCAGTTTCTCTATATTCTTCAAGAAATGAAATAAGTCCTTGCAAGAGGTCGATAGCATGAGTAATATCCATATTTTCGCTTTGAAGAAATTTACTCACAATATTGACCGCATGCAACAACCTGTACCAGATAATCATGCTAAGCAAGAACTCAAAATTCTGAAGTTCATTTGTTGCTAACGACGCGGCTTCAGCCCTTACGTTAGCCTCTTCGTTACTTTCTGCCAAATCAAGTAACGCATCTCTTATTTGTGCAGTTTGCTCCATTATAGGCTTAACACTTTCAACATGACTTTCCCAACGTGTTTGTGACAATGGTTTCACTGTTAAACCTTGTACATTATCTTTGAAAAGTTTCCATCGTTTGGTAGAAGCTGAGAACAATTTGTAGATGCGTTGTACCGTTCCAAAGAAGGCTACAGCTTTAAAACAACAATTCACCATATCACACAAAGTTAGATTCAGACTATGAGCGCCACATGGAGTATAGAAAGCTCGGGGATTAACATCGAGGACTCTTCTTTGCACACCCTTGTGCTTCCCGCTCATGTTAGATCCATTGTCATACCCTTGCCCTCTAATATCATCAAAATCAAGATTAAGTTTGGTCAAAACCCGTTGAAGCTCAGTTGCAAGTCCAAGTCCTGTTGTGTCATCTACCTTCAAAAATTCAAGCCAATATTCTTCGACTGTAGGTAAGTTTGCCGAATCGTCAACACATCGTAAAACTAAAGACATTTGTTCATCGTTACTAGCATCTGGAGTACAATCAAGAATAACTGCAAAATATTTTGCATTTTGAACTTTCTTCACAATTGCACTTCTCACCTCATTTGCCAACAACTGTATCAACTCATTTTGAATTGTTTTACCAAGATATGTATACTGAATCTCACGTGCTTTTGCCCGACGAATGTGCTCCTGCATTATTGGATCAAACTCAGCAATCATTTCCACCATTTGTAAAAACAGACCATTGTTCTCAACATCTAGCTTCTCATTATCTCCTCGAAATGGCAAGGTGTTTTTGGCGAGTCTTTTCACAATAGCGATTATCCTCGTTAATACACGTCTCCAATGTTCTCTTTCTGCATCTATCACCAATTGAACACTTTTGTCAATTGTAGTTTTTGTTTGAATCCTATTTTCCAATTCAATCCAACTAGTCATGCAACGTAAATGTTCCTCATTCCTTTCATGGCTTTTAATACACCGATGCAAATTATGCCAATCGTTGAATCCATCATTACCTAGTTGGCCAACTTTGGTGGCATTTTGTGGTGTTTTAAACAACCTACAACAAAAGCAGAAGATCCTGTCTGTAGATACTGAATACACTAGCCATCTTCTATCAATTGTTTGCCCATTTGGTAATAATCGCTTGTATTGTGAAGAATCGAAATGTCTCTTTGCACAATCTATGGGAAACACGATGCCATCTACCCTTTTTGGACCCATTTCAACTAAATAATCCCTCATTTTTTGATCAACGCATTTCCAATTTCCAGGATCATCCAAATTCAAAGAAAAACAGCCATCTTCCTCCTTATCATCCACTTCATTCACACAGACAGGTTTCATCACTTCTTCTTCCTTATCATCTACTTCATTGACACAAGAAGGTTTCATCACTTCTTCGTCCTTACTTTCTACTTCATTAACACAGGTAGGTAGAATCACTACCTCATCCTCATTCACATTGCTGCTTTTAAAGAATTTGTCCATAGCGCCTGCTTGACTTTGAGTCAACAAAAGTTCATTTCGTTTCCTTTTCCTCTTCATAGCTCCAGACTCATATTTAGGAGGCATAGTGTATGAGTCTATATCTAATACCCAATGATTAGCCTAAAAAAGAATTACAAAATATATCAATCATCTCACAATTACAGTATTTAATACAGTGACTACGTGCGCCTGTGCAATTGATCCAACAGAGTACAGACTACAATGAACATTCATATAAGCCGACCAGGCCACAATTATATAAGCCGACAAGGCTTCAAACATTTTCAATATATTCAATATCAAGTTAGGGTAAGCCATTGCTTACTTGAGAAGTAGAAAATCGACGAAAATTATGGAATCACGATTCACACCTTTCACAATTCCACTGTCGCAACTCACAAACCTGAAAGCAAAATCATAGGCCTGTGCAATCAGATTCAAATTCACACTTTTCAACAAACAGATTCACAATCATTCACAAGTCAACAATCACTTCCTCAAATCCTAAAGTATCCGAAATTCACATCCCATAATATAACAAATTAATACCAAAAGAATAATATTGTACCCAAAACACTTGTTACATGCAAAGTATAATCAATTCTCAAAACTAACTATAAATGAAATACTCTCATAACTAAAAGTGTGACTAGCCTTTTCACCCAAATCAGTTTCCCTATAACTTGGGCTACCTACACCATTCCCAATTTCGCATTAACAAGCTTCATTTAACATTGCAAACATCCAAAAGCCAAATTAAATGGCAAATACTCTTACGAATCCAAATTTGATAATTCTATTAATCTGTAAATTAACATAATATCATCTTCAATCCATCAAATTTTTCCAACTGGGAGAACTATAAACGGCTAAAACGAAACAAAGATAACAAAACCCTTAATGTTTCTGCGAAAATAACTGGAATTGAAGTAAATAAAAAGGAATTAATTGAATTAATACCTTGAGGAAGTCAGGAAGAACCCACCAAGATCAGTTATCAGTACCAAATTCGTGTTGCTTCTCAGTTCTCCCGCAGGCCGCAAATTGGTGCTGCTTCTCTCAAAACTAAAAGCCAGAAGCAAAGTATAAATTATAATCAACTCTCAAAACTAACTGTTAACTGTACATGACTAAATCTAAATGACGACCTAAAATTAAAATTCAATGTAAATGCAAAATCAAAACTGTCCAGCAAATGCAAAATCTCGAAATGGAGGATCTTAAATTAAATGTAAATGGGTTGCTTAGTAGTTATTGCTTACCAGTTACCAGCAGTGAGCAGACCGACAACCAAGAGTAGACGACGTAGTCGCGGACGGTCGTCACGGTCCCAACTCCCAACTCCGACAGATGGACGGACGTCGCGGACTCGCGGTAAGGTATCGCCGGAAGGGGAAGGAAGGAAGAACGGCTGGATTGGTATTTGATTGATGTTTGGACAGTTGAGACTTGAGAGTGAGAGTTGAGAGCGAACGGGTTACGGGAAGAACCGAAGAAGATGGTCTCGAGACGGAAGGGTTGAATTGGTGAAATTGAATCTGTGAATTCAAGCAGATGTTTAGGTTAATTAAAAAAAAAAGGAAATTGGCCAAAAGTGTTGGGCTAGCCTATAAAAAAAAAGGGGGGGGCCCAAAAAATGAGGCCCCCTCCAGTTTTGGGCCAGAGGCGCGGGCCTCATCCGCCTCGGCCCAGAACCGGCTCTGTTTCCGATGATGCCCAAATATGTATGTGGAACATCAATGCAACTTCAGAAAAATAAGGCTCCAGATGGAAGAACTGAAATATTAAATTATATCAATTATTTTGTGGATTGCTTTCGTACGAGTAATTCGATAACTAATGGCGAAGGATTATTGCCAAAAGTTCTTGGTTATGATGTAATTATCTTATCAAATGAATTGTCATGTCACGGATAATAGGGCTAAATAAATTTTAATTCCATTTATTTCCGATTAATTCTAAATATTAGAGCTTTTAGTTTTCATCATTATCCTTTAATTTTAATAATCATCTAGATTTTAATAACTATCTATATTTAAGTAATTTTCTAGATTTTAGCCATTTCTTTAAATAAGAGTTATTTTTAAATTGAAACAAAATAAATTTGAGAGTTTTTGAATCTCTTAAATTCTTGATATTTGATATTTAAAATCAACAAATTCAAATTCTTTATATTCGTGCAAGAATCAAAGAGTATTTTATGTCTAGATTTCTAATTTTCTTAAGAATCAATAGAAATTAGAAGGTGATTGTGTTGTTGTATTCCTTCGAAATCAACGGAACTTTGATAACTTGATTGTTTTATTATTTCTATTTCTTCCATCACCCACATCAGATTCTCTGTAATTATTGCTAGTTCTAGGAATGTACTGCATCATGGCTTTCTCGGGGCTTGTAGAAACTGTGTTGAATATCCATTAGTATGCCTCTGCAAATTTTTTATCATGCAAGTTTCAATTATTATCATCNGCTCTGATACCATGAAAGAACTCAAATAACAATTAGAAATAATCTGGTGGTAATCCCCACCTTCTCCGCTGTTTTTATTTTCTTAAATAATACATAGATTACATTTTTACAAAACTAATTCAGGAATGTACAGTTTTACAAAAATAAACGTACTTTGTGAAAATGGAAATACAGGAGAGAATCATAGGATTATATCACACTGATTTGTGAGGAGATTGGGGAGGTGATTCAGCTGCTGTTGGTTTGGGAAGTTCACGTATGGTAGCTGCATTTTCGGGATCCTCATGACTGCTCTGTCCAGCTTGCTCGTTCTATCCGTTTTGCTTATTCTGTCTAACACCCCCCTTCAAATTAATGGGGATTAACATTACCATTAATTTGGATCTCAAGTAGGTAAACCGAGGAGCCGTCTGTCCCTTCGTGAAGATGTCTCCAATCTGATCTTGTGTAGAGATGTGTTTGACATAAATGTCTTTGTTTAGAACCTTTTCTCTGATGAAGTGGTAATCGACTTCAACATGTTTTGTACGAGCATGAAATACCGGATTTGATGCTAAGGCAATTGCTCCAATATTGTCGCACCAAATTGTTGGAATTGTTGATATTGAGACACCAAGTTCCTTCATAAGCATTCGGACCCAGTATAGTTCAACAGTAGCTATGGGGAAGACTTCGATACTCGACTTCTGTGCTACTTTTGGAAACAATGGGTTGTTTCTTTGCTGTCCAGGTTATAAGATTTGATCCTAGGAAGACTCCGTAACCTGTTGTACTTCGGCGGTCATCTGAATTTTCGGCCCAATCAGAGTCACAGTAAGCATTTAGTTGAATGTCACTAGGTGAAAAATAGAGGCCATAGTCAATACTACCCTTTAGTTAGCGAAGCACATGTTTCACAGTAACCCAATGTAGATCACGTGGATTGTGCATAAGCTGGCACAATTGATTCACAGCATATGCTTTGTCAGGATGGGAGATGGTACAATATTGAAGCGCTCCAACTATTCGTCGATATTATGTGGGGTCAGATAATAGTGCACCTTGTGTTGATGAGAGTTTTGGGCCCGATGTTGTTGGACAATTTAGAGGTTTTGCACCTTCCCCCATTTTGATACTGTTAAGTAGGTCTGTTATGTACCTTTTCTGTTGTAGGTGTAGCCCATGTTGGTCTCGTCTTGCTTGGACACCTAAAAAGAAACTTAGTTCACCCAGATCTTTGATGGGAAATGAATCCATTAGTGATGAAATGAAAGAGTCAATTGCTTGTTTGCTGGAACCTGTAACTAGTATGTCATCAACGTAAATTAAGACATACAATTTCAATGATTTTGTGGCATAAATAAATAGTGAGTAATCAGTAGTGGACTCAATGAAACCATATTCCAATAGGTGCTATGAGAAACGGCGAAAACAAGCACGTGGTGCTTGTTTAAGGCCATAGATTGACTTATATAATCGACACACATGATTAGGGTAATTTTCATCCACAAAACCTTTGGATTGCTCTATAAAAACTTCCTCATCTAAGATACCATGTAAAAAGGCATTGGGAATATCTAATTGACCAATATTCCAATTAAATGAGACCGCTAAAGCAATAATCATCCGAACAGTGGTATATTTGATAACTGGTGAAAATGTTTCACCATAATCAATTCTATACTGTTGATCAAATCCTTTTGCAACCAAACGCGCTTTATAGCGCTCAATGCTACCATCTGAGAGTCTTTTTATCTTAAAAATCCATTTATTGCGAACAATGTGCTTACTAGATGGCCGCGGACAAAGGGACCAGCTACCATTGACCATCAATGCGTCAAACTCACATCCCATAGCAGCACACCATTCTGGAGAAGAAGTGGTTTGTGTGTAGTTGGATGGCTCAATTTCGGTGATCACCATGGAGAGTACCTGTAGGGGATAACGAGTGGAATACGTAGTGTAGTCAAGGAATGATTTTGGTTTTGAGTTACTAGTCCTGGAGCGAGTTGTGGCGAGGCCTGGGTTACTGTTTAGGTTGATTGGTGTAGGTGTTGATTGGTCAATGGAAGTGATTTCAAGTTGGGGCTAGTTTGAATTTACTTGGGATTGTGTGGTTATAGTTGGAACAGGTTGCTGGATTTCAGATGAATAGGATGAATTTGTGCTGGAACAGGGGGAAATGGAAAAGAGGTGAATGTACCTGGGGGTGCTTCACTCAGTAAGGCAAGAGAAGAAAAGACTCCTCTTTTTGTAGGAAACTCGATCACATTGAAAATGACATTTCGAGACACATACACACGTCCAGTACTATAATCAAGACACACGTATCCTTTTCGTTGACTTAAATAGCCTATAAATATATATTCTTTACTGCGAAAAGACAGTTTGTTGTTCTCGTATGGCCGAATTGAAGGATAACAAGCTGATCCAAAGATTTTTAAATGTGAGAATTTTGGGATTTTGTTGTGAAGCATGTAAAAAGGAGTTAAGTTATGTAACACTTTTGTAGGGGAGTCTATTGATGAGATAAACAGATGTTAGGAAGGCATCAGGCCAATATGTTTTTCGGTAGGTGAGAGCGAGCAAGAATTGTTAAGCCAGTTTCTACAATATGACGATGTTTACGCTCAGCGATCCCATTTTGTTGAGATGTATGTGGGTATGTTAAACAATGAAAAATGCCATTTTCTTTTAAAAAAGATTTGAAAGAGGTGGAGGTGAATTCACCACCGTTATCGGTTTGTAACTGTTGAATTGTACAAGAAAATACATTTTCCATGAGAGCCTTAAATTGTTTAAAGATTTGGAAAACTTCATTTTTAAACTTAATGGGATACAACCAAGTGAAGCGTGAAAAATCATCAACAAAAAGCACATAGTATTTTGCTCCACCAATCGAGTACATAGGTGATATCCATACATCTGAATGAATAAGAGCTAAGGTCCTAGAGGATTGGCGAGTCGAGTCACTAAAGGGGAATTGTTTAGATTTTCCCAAAGGACACGACGAACAAAATTCTAAGTTATTGGAACTGGAAACGTCTAAATATTTGGAATGAAACAATTTATTTAAAAGAGCTTCAAATGGGTGTCCTAGACGATTATGCCATGTGTCGAGAGTGGTAGAGATACCAAGTTGAGCAGTAAAATAGGAAATTTTATTGGATGGACTTTTATTTTCTACAGTTGGGTAGAGTCAGTTCTTAACTTGCCCTTTGAGTAGAAGTCGCCCCGTGTTGTTCTCCTTCACAGAAAAATCATTTCCAATTAGAACAAAATAGCAGTCATTATCCAAGAAAAATTGATTAATAGAGATTAAGTTTGAGGAAGCATTTGGACAATGAAGAACATTGGATAGAGTAAAATTGGAAATATTTGTGTGAGGGAAGTCGTACCCATATTTTTTATCACCAAACCTAAACTATTTCCAACTGTAATTGTTTCATCTCCTTCATAAGGCTGCGAGGTGGTGAGATTTACCATTTAACTGGTTATGTGTGCATTGGCCCCACTATCAACATACCACATCTGTTGAGCATAAGCGTTGTTGCCTTCGGTAGCCATAGCAGCAAGATCCGATGGTGGTACTCGGCCTTGGTAGGAGAAGTCGAACTGATGGTAGCAATCGATGGCCTTGTGGCCCTTTTTATCACAGATTTGGCATACAGGCCGGTTATCACTGGATTGTGGTACATTGGACTTATTGTTGGAGGGGCCCATAAGAGCTTGTGGGTGATTCCATTGGACGAACGATTTTGTGAAGGGAATCTGTCGCTTTTGTTTGTCCTCGGAGGTCCTTGTTTTGAATGTGTTGCCGCAAAGGCAAAATTCGTCTCTGCAGGTGCCAAGTTTGAGGAGGACTCCATGAGTGTTTCAAAGTTTAGAACCTCAGTTTGAAAATCATCTCGTGAGAACTCTTTATGTCTTGTTGTGAATGTGAAAGCAATCACAAATGGGATATGTGATGAGATCTTGTTCATCCACAGGTTTTCCTGCAGCGGACAGCTGGTCGGAGAGAATTTTAGCCTCTTCAATATACGAAAGGCAAGACCGATTACCTTGGTTAATTGTTTGAAGTTGCCGTATGAGGAAAGCGATTCGAGATCGCGATGTAGATGAGAACCGAGTTTGAAGAGAATCCCAGACTTGTTTCGATGTGTCTAGATTGAGGACTGTGGAGACAAGTTTCTCCACAATGGAGGCATAGAGCAATTGAGAACGATGTTGTCTTTCTTAGACCAATGTGTATACTCTGGATTGGGGGAGTCATCAGGCAGAGTCCTTGGTGGAACAGGGCTAATGCCATCAACTAAGCCAACCATGTCGTGACTCTTCAAGAATACCAGAAATTGGATCCTCTAGGTAAGATAATCGGGGCCATCCAATTTGGGAAATTGTGGGGTATTTTGAAGGGAAGAGGTCATTGGAATTTGAGATGGTGTTGCGAAAGCAAGGTCGAAGGATTATCTTTTCTTTGGCGTTGGTCTTATGGCTCTGATACCATGAAAGAACTCAAATAACAATTAGAAATAATCTGATGGCAATCCCCACCTTCTCCTCTGTTTTCATTTCCTTAAATAATACACAGATTACATCTTTACAAAACTAATTCTGGAATGTACAGTTTTACAAAAATAAACGTGATTTGTGAAAATGGAAATACAGGAGAGAATCATGGGATTATATCACACTGATTTGTGTGGAGATTGGGGAGGTGATTCAGCTCCTGTTGGTTTGGGAAGTTCACGTGTGTGTGTGTGTGTATATAT
>CAIGRF010085359.1:5405-25150 GCA_903798235.1 Fraxinus ornus
TTTTTCTTCTTTTTCAACCACACATTTCCCATCATATAACTATTCAAAATCAATTCTTCATCCAAAAAATCTAAACCAAACAAGCTCTAAGGCCCATTTGATATTGCTAAAACCATATTTTTAATCAATCTTTTGATAAAATTTAATGAAATGGGGTGGGACCCAGATGTGAGGAAAATGACACTGGATCTCATGAACCCATCCAATGTGAGGGAAATGACACCTTTGTATACAAATTTTTATATACACCAAAAATAATTCAATTTAAAACGACTACTTACTAGGAGAGCATACTTAAAAGTTACTTTTAAAAAAGTGATTTTGTATTTGTGTGAATAAGTTTAAGGCAGTGGGTCTTTTGAGGACTCAGAAGCTGCACTCACTTCGCCTTCACAACCAGACGGACTCCTCCTGAAAGGAGTGGACTGTGCACTCGCCTAGCTCCACACGCGGAATGCGCTAAAAGACGCCAGTGTGCACGCTCTCGGCTCCACCGTAGTCTCTCAATCACTAAATTTCTGGGATCAGCTTCATTCTCCTACCTTCTCCTGAATCCTTTCCATGGCATTGGACGGACCAGCAGTGTTTCCTGGATGTCTTCTATTACTCGTCTTTCTTCAAATGCTTTTTTCTTTAACAGTGGCTGCTTCTGGTAAAGCCTTTTTAGTTTTGCTCCTTCATTACTTCATATGCTCTGTTCTAATGCTCAATTTGTGTATTTTGTTTTTAACATCGCATTATTATGCTTTTTTGAAATGTTGGAGCTGTTCTTGTGAGAATTGGGTTTATTGAGATGAGGTTTTGTTGTGAATTGAAAAATGTACACTACTGATAACATTTAAGCTAATTTAATGAGGTGATGAATCTTGAGGTTGGTACTGTTGTAATTTGGCGGGCAGAGCTTGACGAAAATGTAAATTTGTAGACTTGCATGGTTAGATTGAGATCGAGGGATAGATTGAGATCGAGGGATAATTGAGGAGGAGGCATGACTTCAACTGATGAGAATGAAACTTACTTTTTATAATGCTTGACAAACTACAACTGTGAGGTAATCATATTTTATTTTGTTTATTCTTCAATATTTTCAGATTGCCCGTTGGATTTGAGTAGGTCTAATTTTACGCTGGCTGCCTCCAAATGTTCCAGTGGAGAAGATAGAGGAAAGTGTTGCCGACATCTTAATGCCTTGGTCGCTATTTCTGTCTCAAGGTACGCAAATGCAACGAGTAACTTGGGGGTTACTTCAAACTTATCTGATGTTTGCCTTCGTACAATATCAGAAACTTTCCAACTATATGGAATAACAAGAAATGCATCCATTTTCTGTGGCTTTGGGACAAAAATACCGGTAAATTATGAATGCCAAGGTCGATCAACAGTTAACCAGATGCTGCAGTCTCCAAACTTTAGTGAGGTTACTGTAAATTGCAAAGTACCACTGTTGAAGAACAGTACTTGTAAAAAGTGTTTGAATGCTGGTATAGTTTATCTTCATAATCTATTGGGGCCAACAGATAATATGACATTGAGTACTTGCAGAGATGCAACTTTTGCTGCACTTGCAAGTCAAGTCGATTACGCATCGACTATTGGCATTGCAAGTTGTTTCTTTGGGGTTCAAGGGGTTAATCTTCCGCCAGGTATAGAAAAATAGCAATTTGATTATTTAGCTCTTTCTTCTAGCACACTACATGTGAATCGTAAATCAGTTTATTCTTTCACATTTATTAAGTATTTTCTGCCTAATTCTATCATCAAATTCTTTTGGTTTCACCATGGGAAATTTATTCGATGTCCCCTGTTAAGTTTTTCTCTAAGGGACATATTCACCAGAAATATGATGCTAATGCATAGCTGGTTGATGAAGATATTGTAGTAACTTCCCATCATCATACTCTTATATTGTACGGTGTTCCATGGCAAATATTCCAGATCCTGTTGAGAATTCCAACAAATACTAGAGTTAATGAATATCGTTAGTTATTCAGCTACTTCCCATTCTTTCTGAAATGTGAATTTATGACCTTAGTCACTGCGTTCCAAAGAGTCTTTGACATATTTTTGTGTTTACGCCTATCTATTTATGCAATAAACATATTAAATATTACTTAGGTTTTCTTCATATAATACAGTAATTTCCTGAACCATTCATTTTCTGTTGCTATCGTATCTGCTTGTTTCAGGTTCATTCCCATCTTCACCTCCACCTCAGGCGTCTTCCACCCCACTGATTACTGCTAGTCCAGCTCAACTTTCCTCAAGCTCAAAGAGGAATAATTATAACTACCATCTCACATTAGTTCCTAGCATTAGCATCTCAGTAACAGCATTGGCTGCGGTGATCCTGGTAGTCTTGATTATTCTTATCCGCAAGAAAAGCCAAGAGCTTGATTCTGATACAGATGATAAGACATCCTCGAAATCCATTCCTCGTGCTGCAAGAAAATATCAGGATGGTACATTCTGATTCCGGTTTTTCTTCTTCAGTTTTTTTAAACTTTGATAATATGAAGTGATAACTACATTAGATGTTGTATTTCCCAATTGTTGTAGGATGGAAATATGAATTACATGAATGTCCATCCTCTATGTTCAGAAAATTCAGCTACAAAGATACAAAGAAAGCTACAGAAAACTTCAACACCATCATTGGACGAGGAGGATTTGGTACTGTGTATAAAGCGAAGTTTCATGATGGTTCAGTGGTTGCCGTGAAGCGGATGAACGTAGTGTCAGAGCAGGCAGAGGACGAGTTTCGCGGGGAAATCGAACTCCTTGCTCGACTACATCATCGCCATCTTGTTTCTCTGAGGGGCTTCTGCATCAAAAGACAAGAGAGGTCATCACATTTTTGTTCCCTTATTTATTTTGCCCTTCCTACATCAGAAAAACACGTGCACCTGAACTTTTGCACGCTGGATAAACCTAAAGGAACTTGTTTTACTGCAGGTTTCTTGTGTATGAATATATGGAAAATGGAAGCTTAAAGGATCATCTTCTGGGTACGTCTTTGTCCCTTTTCACCTTATTCTGGTATCTGGCTTGTTAGAAAAGTTCAAAAATAATTCATCAACGTTTTTTCTGAATTTCCAAATGCTTGAATTCAGCCCCAGGTAGAACTCCTCTGAGTTGGCGAACAAGAATTCAGATTGCCATTGACGTGGCAAATGCATTGGTAAATTGTTAAATAAAGCTAATAAACTAAAATCACTTATTAATGCAATTTCAAAAACTTCTATACTTATTCCTGATGACATTTCTGCATGCAGGAGTACCTTCACTTCTATTGTAATCCTCCTCTGTGTCATAGAGATATTAAGTCCAGCAATATATTACTAGATGAGAATTTTGTTGCAAAGGTAATGCACTCAAATAGTCAACTCGGTATGTAAATTTAACTGCATGGTTATGAATATTGTCTTTTTTCTTTTCCTTTTTTGTTGGCCAGTGAGATGGTACAACAAGAAGCTAAATTTCATTTTCATTAATTTGCGGACTATTTGAATATGTTTTCCCCACTTTGTTCAATGCAACATGAAGGTCCGATGAAATCCTTTTGGTTTACTACTCCCTTGGCTCATAAAAGAAAAAACCCTACTCTACTAGGATTGCATAGCTTTTGTGAAGAAAACTTCTTTAGGTCGACGCTAAATAATGTCCTAACCACCTAAATTCTTATTACCCTCAATTTTTTGTCCTGAAGAAGCGTCATTCAATTCTTGTATGGCTGCATATCCACCTTAAACATCGTGATTTCTGTTACATTTATCATGTGATCCAACACTCAAGTGTCATAGAACACAATTGATTTAATAAGTTAAATGTTGTGCTGAACTTGTCTTTTTAACTTGGTAGCATGGTAAAAAGATGGATCTTTCTGGTCCATTTCTCACAGGCAATTTGCATATCTTGGATTTAGTTAAATGTCAAAGTTACAAAATCAAATATGATCAATGAACTGAAATGTCCCTGTTTTGACACGAACTGTGGAAAAGGTCTCATTGTATTTTGCCGCTCTTCTAGGTTGCTGATTTTGGCCTTGCTCATGCTTCGAAAGATGGCTCCGTTTGCTTCGAACCTGTAAACACTGATATCCGGGGAACTCCAGGTTAGACAAAATCCTCTGTGATTATAAACTCTTTAACTTTATAGCTTATCCAGATATACGATAACATTAATGGCTTGTTTGGTAAAGTGGATTGTCCTGTACTTGACAACCTTAACAGCATGTTTGACTAAGAATAAAAAAGTTCACTTGTAAGTAAATAAGTTAGTTTAAAAAATAAATAATTTTTTAGTGATTAAAGTTGAAATAATACGTTACTTATTTTGACACTCGAGAGTAATTTTCAAGTAACTATAGTTCTTTTATAACTTAGCCAGACATGTAAGAAAAAGATGTTAAATATTGTGTATTGTAATATCAAGTTCAGTCCAATATTGTGTACCAAATGCGCCCTAAATGATTATCAGGTCGGACAAAATCTTCATTTTCAATAGACTTAGCTTTTATGCCTTATCCAGAGATACCAAAGCATTAAATGATTGTCAGGTTATATGGATCCGGAATATGTGGTTACTCGAGAGCTCACAGAGAAAAGTGACATATACGGTTATGGAGTTGTGTTATTAGAGCTAGTTACTGCTAGACGAGCAATACAAAACAACAAAAACTTAGTAGAGTGGTCTCAACCATTTTTGACTAAAGAGTTGAGAATAACTGAGCTTGTGGATCCCAATCTTGGGGATGCTTTTGACTTGGATCAACTTCAAACAATTGTGGAAATCATGAGATGGTGCACTCAGAAAGAAGGGAGGGCAAGACCATCAATTAAGCAGGTCCTCAGACTTTTGTATGAGAGTACTGACGTAATGCACAGTGCTTTTGTTGAAGCTGTGGAAGATGAAGAATATGGAGAAACTGAAGGCAGAGTAAGGACGGGCAAAGGTAACACAAAGAGAGGCGAAGGTATATTTTTCAGTGGGGATGTACGGGGTCTAGCTTCTTCTTCAAGTACATCTAGGTCATATTGCAGTCGAAGCTTCCTACTTGAACCCGGCTCACCTCAGTCGCCTCATAATATCCCATCTATATAAGCCCAGTTATTCGGCTTTATCCATGATGACTTTGTGCAGTGGGAGGCTAATTCAGCTACAAGCAAGGAAACAATTGTCTTCTGTGTAGCAGCTAATTGCTAAAAAACATGACGATTATTCTACAACATATGAGAGCCAAATAACCTGAAGAGAGAAATTCAGTGGTAATTTCAAATAATAATGCTATTTATCATTATGATGTAGCAGCCTATATGGAATAATAAGATTGTACAATTCAATTTATATGAGAGAGTGAGAGGAGCGAGAGAGAAATGTGAATGATAATGAATTAACACATCATCGATGATTTATCATCATGATGATATATAGCATTACTCAATTCCAAAAGGCAAAATGTGTCTTACCTTTGATTGTTGAAATTTTTTGAGGAATGAATTATTTTTGTTTTATACATCAAATGTTCTTTGGCTGTTACAATTGAGATGTTAAATGATTGCACAACCCTTTTTTCTTTCCTGTTTTTCCTTTTCTTTAAAGAATCTGTTCATATACTTATCCGTATATCAGCAATGTGTCTATCAGTAGAGCCGAACTTTGTATATGTTCATATACTTATCCGTATATTTAGAGTAAGCAAAAAGAGATTTTGTTAATTATGCAGCGTTAAAGAATCTGTATTAACATAAACATGATACGGCCTGCCAAATTACTTGACTAGGAACACATTTAATGATATGTATCACAGCATTTCCTTCCAATGGTCATCGATCAAAGATGATAAATTCTCGGCAGTTTGCTCATGGATAACACGATAGCTTGGTAAGAGAATAGTACAGAACACTATAAAAGAAAGAAAAATGTTACAATCTAGGTTATGCGTTGCATAGAGTACATGACATGAAGGATGAGCTCCAGACATATTCAATGCTTTAGAAGTCATTGTCCATATCAGGAATGAATTGAATGATCGAACAACCTACATCTGCACTGACACGTAGAACTCGTATCATAGTTTCACAGCCAAGGAGAAAGGGATTTCTTTTCTTCGACTGGAAATGAAAGCGCCGTCTTATTCATGACCACCTTGTTTGCTCCTTGGATGACCATTGTAGGAGTTGGATATTATAGAAAATTTGCTGGTCAAACAGTACTTGGCGATAGAAGAATCTGAGTGGCTGGGATAATCTGTTCATCCATAGTGGATACAGGTCTAATGTGCTCTAGTAATCAAACCAGAAGCAAACTCTGATGCTCGATACACTAATTCCTGAATCGCATCAATACATTCCATGGATTGTAAAACATCAACGTGCTGGTGGTTCTCAAAAAATGTAAAGCTACCTTCACCTTTCTCCAGTTCGAAAACTTTGCTGTCATGTATACCCAATGATTCCAAACACAGAAATTGCAGAAAAGTAAAATCTTCAAATCCAAATGGTCGTACCAATTTTACCACAAATTATTGGTCCATTCTTCTCCTTGCAGAAATCACTTTCTGCAATACAGTTCAATGGAGAATTTCCAAAAGTATTTATGAATAATTACCATGAAGTTGGAAACCGTTGTTAAAAATATTGTGAGCACAAATCATCTGTTCCAACTGAACAGAGTAAAAGATCCAAATGAAATTGGGACATGAAAATTGAGTTCTTATGGCTACCGGGGATGTTTCGGCCAAAGCCCAGGCTTGAATACCTTATAAAGTACGCACCACCTGGACTGCAGTGACTTGCACATTTGCAAGGTAGCATGGCATATATCATCACCATCAGCAACTCTCCTAATGCAAATCCTTGGCAACCTGGAAAAAGAATTTCAATAAACTACCACCTAAAGGAGGATCAACTAAATAAGATGGAAAAATTAGTTAGATACTATTGTATTTAGCAATTTTCTTGAAAGTGAATTCAGTTTGTTCCTCAAGAAGCATTCCCTCATCATCGTCCATAAATAAATAATAATAATAATTGGCATGCAACATTTTATGTCCAATTTGATGATTTACGCCAGTCGATTGGTTATCTTAATTGGTGGATTTTCTTTTAATATACCGGCCACCTTGGTGTGGGATGGGTGGTTTNGGAGCCCCGTTTATGGGGAGATGAAATAAACAGTGGTCAAAAGATTTCTTAATGAAGTATAAGAATTAATGTTAGAAGCAGATTTCAGAACAATAATACAGTCAAGGACTAATAAGCATTAGAACAAAGCTATGTAAGATTTATAAGCTTCCACTAATTGCCAAAAGAAGCATGATGATGAAGCAATTCTTTCGCACTTGGTTCCGCATAAATACTGTGTAAACAACAATTATAAAAAGTATAGATTTATGTTGTTATGTTAACAAGGATGTTTCCTTGGTTGATCAGATTCAGCCACTATGAAATGAGTATTACATGAACAATCTTGAGATTAACCAACAAGCCTAAATTAGACAAAATAAAGAACAGATGTGTCCTTTGCATTGACACATCCTATTTATGAACTAAAAGGGAACACATTAAGAACGAGGCAGCAAGAAGCATACCTCATAATATTTTCACCAACACAATATAATTCCAAAAGCGGAAATTAAACTCTTCTAGCCACAGACAGCAACCAGAAACTTCCTTTTACTTACTGGTTCCTCTTGCAACACAACAATGTCTCTTACTTTGTCCAGAAGCTCCTCCAAATCATTCACGCCAAAGCTTTGATAATCGATTGATCTTTTGTATTTCTGCTGGTAGATCGCCTCAAAACAACTAAGAGAGATGCGACAATAGTAGCTTACCAAAATCTCTTCAAGCTCGTATTTGAATAGGTTGAGGCTCTCTACATTATATTTCTCTATTTCGCTATTGTCATCATGTTCCTCTACAACCACCCTTTCATCATCTGAGGGTTCTTCAGAAGATCCGGCACCTGCAATGACATCAATGGGATCTTGAGCTTCTTTACCTTTCCCATCCCTCTTCGCCAAAATCAAGGGATGGGCACCAGATATGGCTTTAGAGTTACGGAGGTAGACAAACTTCCTTGAGCCTCTTCCTTCAGTAGCCATTGCATCACCCATCTTCTCCAGAAGATTTACAAGCTTAAGAGCTCCATATTCAGACACATACAAAGGCCTCCCATAGATTTTCTGGTATTCTGAAGGAAGACGGATTAGAGGCATACACCCACCTGATAATTCAAGCAACTTTACCAGTTGGCCCTTTAAACCATTCAGATCTCCAGGTTGTACCCACATGAAATCATTCTGGTCACATGAAGTAAAAGTTCTTGCCGAAACTTCATTCAACACAGATGGGAGGCCGTGTGATTTGGAAGACGTAGGATAATAGGGCATGGATATTGAACTACTATTATATTCAGTCGGAGACCTTGAGAGCAATGAAAAATCCCGTTTGTTGTAACAGCCTTTTGAGATTCCTCTATACACTATTGCTTCTTCTTCATTATGACAATCTAAGTTGTTGACCTCACATCCCGTTAAAAACCCAGTAATTTTTGTCGGAACTACATGAGGAGGTAGTAAAACCTTAGCAGGTGGAACAAATCCTTCCCCGCGAGCCACACTTGGCCAGTCCCAGACAAACTGACCTGCATTACTCAGAGCAGATGAAACACTCGCCCTAGAAGGGCTGACAAGGATGATAGTATATCCACGCTGGCCTAAAACATGGAGTGCAGGAGCAAAATCAACATCCCCAGAGATAAGCAGGATAGATGAGGGCGGACGATTGTCAAGAGCAAAAAGGAACATGTCAACCAAGATTGCCTTGTCAGCTGCATCCTTCCGCCCATTGGGAACGTCTATGAGTTTGACACCTGTTCTCTGACACCCTTCCCGTAGTCGTCTGGGAAATGCATTGAAATCTCCATATGCAGAGAACGTTGTGACAACTCCGTCAATTATAGGATGGACCCGCAAAGCCATCCTAATATTACCAGCTACATCTTCTGGGCGGACATCACTTGGCACCGGACAGTTCTCAATGTCCCAGAGTATTGCCACAGGACCCCGTGATGAGCTTTGCATTTGATGTAAATAAGGCTGAGGCAAGTCAGTATTTGCATTTGCCATATGTTTGTCTTCTGAGTATTCTGGTGGCAACATCAAAGCAGATATATTTGAACTTGACATCATTGTTCTATAGCAGTTCAAGCAATGTCTTCAGGCTTCCTGATATCAAGGAAAGGTTGTGAATAACCAGCCAAGAGAAAACTTTCAGGTTTCAAGTACTTGCACTTGAAACTTGAAATAATAATTGATGACAAAACAACATTCATCCAAGGAGAACAGGAGATTGCAATTGAGCCCAAAGTATTAGGCAATATATCAGAATGAGTAAAGACTGAATGTCACTAGTTTCCAATAGAAGTCTTCTCTAAAAAAATGGCTTCAGTTAGTGTTATAGTTTACATTCCAAATCAGTTCTCCTAGATATTATTGATGTTGAAGTTAAGATTAAATGATACCATAGTAGTTCAACATGATATCAAGCAAAGTTCCTAAATTCAAGTCACACTACCACACATCTAATGAAATACTACACACATCTAATGAAATATTGCACATGTAAAACTTTAATGAATGAATAAAAAAAAATGAAATGCGGATGCACATGAGGAGCATGTGGACATTTGCCATCTCTAAAACCTTAATATCCAGTAGCTCAATATTTTCCACACGCCAGAATGTCAGTCTAATTTAATAAAATATCGCCATTAAGTTCTTTCTGCCCAAGAACGCAAACAAAAGGAGCAGCTAAGTAAACAATCAATTTTCTTATACTTATTGGCATCAGGTAATGTTATAAAAATGGTAAAAAATCATCACAGAACAACATCAGCTTGAATAAGATACACCATTACCAAGAAAATCATAACCAAACATTGAGGAAAATAATGAATATTCAAGAAAGCTCTATAAAGTTATCCCAGACCGCGGCCGAAGACCTAAAAAATATATTGCTCAAATAATAAAATTACTAATTAAAAAAATAAATAAAATCATTCATTTTATTCTTGAGTCGAGAACTGAAGAAACACTAACACAAACAAGCAATTAGAGATCCAATATTCTTGGACAAATACTTCGAATTAGGGTTTCTGAACACGAATCTTATATAGGTAACTGAGGGAGGAGGTGACTTGCCTGAAAGAGAAAAGAACTATGTTCGAGATGTGAAAATCGGTGACGATTCTTTCGCAAAAAGGGTAAAAGGGATAAATCTTTAACGGGCAGTCGGCAATTTTTGGTCTGATTCAAAATTAGATAAAAGCAGTATGAAAATTAATTTGGGATTTTTTAATATTGGGGCGGCGATGGCCGAAACGGAACGGCGGACCGCGGCGAAGAGTTTAATTATAGTTTAGTTGGAATTTGGACCGATGAGTATTAGTAGATCAACATTTAGGTCTGTTTCATATTAAAATCAAATTTTCAACCACACATTTTAAAAATTTCTATTACAATTTACTAAAAATCTAATTTTAATCTTCATCAAACACCCACTTATTAGGACCGAGTATTAGCACGTGTGAGATTTTTCAGGTGGAATGCAATTTAGAATAATAGATTAATTGAGAATCTATGATTCAAAAATAATGTAAAATTTTGTGTTTTCGTATAATATTATTTTATTAAAAAATATGTGATTGAATATATATATATTAAAAATAATAGGATTAAACAAGGGCTTAGCCTCGAAGGCATTATTTTGAGAAAATATGTGATTATAAAGAAAAATTTTGAATTTACATGTAAAATATTTTATTGTGTAAAATGTATGACTAAAAGTTAGTATGATTATTAAAAAGTTTTAAAATAATAGTTGTCAAATAGGTACTTATAAAAAACTTTCACGTACGAGACGATAAATTAAATTAAAATTGTTGAAATTGCTTCTTCACTTAAACGATTATGCTTACTTAACGTGGGTTTAATAGTAAGCTACCACAGTAGACATGATAACAATTGTCTATCTCTGATGTTGCATCGTCGCATCAACGTTCAAGCTGATGTGACAATGTCACATCAAAAGTGAGTATTATAACTCTACACGAAGATCATTTCTATTAATATTAAAACGAAATTGAGAATTTTTGTTATTGATAAATAAGGGCATGTTTGGTAACAACTAAAATTCAATTAAAATTAAAAATATGATCGTTATTGGATCTCACTCGTATAATAAAAGTCAACAATAACGGCTAGTTTTTTAATTTTAATCCGATTTTAATCTTTACCAAACAGGCTCTAAATATGTATCGTGGTGTAAAAAATAGTCACATAACTAAACCGATTTGAAGAATGATAATCTTTCAAAACTCAAATCATATAATGGTCTGTTTGACATGACTTTTACTTCCAGTAGAAGAGTTTTTGGAGGAATCTATCTTTAATTTTTGTTTGAGAATTAATTTTTAAAAGCTTTTCTAACTGTCAAAAGCACTAAAATTAGTCAAACGAGTCCAAAAACTATTTTTGGACCTTAAAAGCTCATTTTGAGTTTTCAAAATCCAAGCCAATGGGCCTTGAGTTTTGGCAGTTCAACGTGCCGTTGTACCATGTGCAACGATGATGTAACAATTGTTTATTTTCTTCTTGAGGAGAGGTTTGGTCTTTGTTATGGTAAAATCACAACTTAAAAAAGTATTTTGATAAAAGAAAAGGAAAGAAAATTGTATTTAAAAACTTGTTGATATCTATGTTGTGCTTATTTTGTTGTTTCGGATTGAAATTTGGTACTATTGATAAGTTATATTAGTAAACGATCACAATCGATATAAATATGACATTATTCGTATTTTTTTTTCCAAAAAAAAAACAAAATCCGATATGGCAAGCTTGGATAAGGTTCTAGCTTTTCTTCAAATAAAACTACTAGCAAACCTTAGTCGAGTTTTGCTTACATTACGTACTTCCTAAGTGAAAATTAACCAATTAAGTCGATATATTAAATTATTATCTGGCACCAACACATATCTACACTCAATGTAACAGTATATGACTGTAAAAATGAACCCAAGAAAGATCAAACAACAAATGCTGCGATCAAAGTCATCAAAATCCTGACTTCATTTAACTGGTAACATAGGAAATTAGGAACAACACAAGGGGAGCCAAAAAACAGTATTGAGTCTACTTCCCAACGTCATTTATCATCTAAGATAGCACTAAATACTAAACAAAGACAAAATCTATCGAGACAATCTTGAATACATTGGTTCCTATACAAGGCCTAGTATCAGAATTTGGAAAAGGAAAATGAGTAGCGTACTAGGGAAAGGTCATCTCAATACTCTAACGCTCAAACTGGATATGGACCGAATTGTCTCTCGACATTCTAAACTCAACTCACCGCTTTAATGGGTTAACAGCTTCGCAGAGAGTTCTATTACTGTTAATGGGTGGCTCCGGGCTTTCTTATGAGCACAGGCATCCCACGTAATTCAATCTTATGCGGGAAAATTTATGAAACGGAACTCTTAGAAGTTGGATACTGAAAAGGGCAATGTTCAAAATATTTGGACATGTAAAACTTTGAAGAAGAAAGTGTTATTCAAATGTTCCCCACCAAAAATTTGATCGACCAATTGATGCTTCAGTCACAATAGCCACATTATGAAGCTAGAACCCTCTCAATGGCAGCCACATAGAACTCCTTGGGCATAGTACCAATTACAGAATCGCATTTTTCACCGTTTTTGAACAGCAAGACCACCGGCACAGCCTTGACATCATAATTCTCAGCAACTTTCGAGTCATTGTCAGCATCAAGGACAAAGCATTTCAGTCTCCCAGAATATTCTGTTGCAATCTCATCAATCACCCGATGAACCATTCGGCACGGCCCACACCAACTAGCATAAAATTCCACAAGAACAGGGCAGTCACTTTCCAAAATCAATTTATCCCATGACTTGCCAGTAACCACAGCAGCTGCACATTCAAAGACGGAGCATTTAGAAGAGTGTCAATCTGTCATGCAAATATCAATCTCAATTTTATCATTGATATAAAGGCAAAGCACATGAATCATTAAGTAATAATCTGACAATGATAAAACTAAATTCAGGTTTCCTCATCTTGCATTCATTCAGCATTAGGAAAAAAAAAATAAAAAAATTGTTAGTATTTCTCATGGAAGAATAGAATTTCACCTATAAACCGGTGAAATTTCATCATTTCAATCAAACCCGTGAAGTTCCTCTTTTTTAGGATCACCATCAAGCACATACGTGAGTACGCGCGCGAGCGCGTGTGTGTGAGAGATAGAGAGAGAAGAAATTTGAACACTCGTAGAAGGTTGATAGTTGAGACTTAAATATCTACGGTTGATTTCCGCCAGAGATTCAATTTAGACATTAATTCCAGTTTAGATATTTGAAAGCAATTGAATGATTTAGATGTCTAAGAGTGATTTCAAATGCATAAACAGAATTTGGACCTTTTTAACTCTCAATTTAGATTTTAGACGCTCAAAGTCTTGATATGAAGGTAGCTTGCTTACTCTCGGCCACTTGTTAGACAGAAATCCCTTGACTTCACTTAGCTATATCCAAGCCAGCATTCCAGTCCAACTCACGTACAACTTTAATAGGAGAACTCCGAACCCTTGGAACATACGACAGTCCCAGGTGGCGAAGAGCCCACATCGAGTTGCCAAACCTTCATTTGGTTTGAAGTACTAACCCATGGATTCAATTACATAAGAATAGTTAAATTTGAAGGGTTGTGCACTCCAAATTAAAAGACGTCTTGCTTCTGACCTGAAAATTGCCCTTCATATTCAAATTTGGAGATGTTACTCTTTGAAGAGAGTGCTTACTGCTTACACACGATTTGAGAAACCTTAAAAAGATACCTAAACTGCATAGTTGAGATATCCAAAAACTGCAAGTCTGCAAGACTGCAACCATTCTTTCTTGCTTACATTATATAGTTTTTCATCCTTATAATTCTAATACTTGGATTCCTGGATAGACTTAAGATTGAAGAAAATTTTTTCAAGGACTGCGCGCTCGTATGCTCTTAATTGGTTATCATTTGTCTCCTGTGTGTGGAAGTGTCGAGTTGCCCCTTGCGCCGCAAGGAGAAATTATTATCATCAAGAAGTTTCTTAAGAGGCGTCCATAACTAATCTTGGTTCAATTCATTATTTCATTTTATGTTAATCTATTTATATCTTGACATCTTTTAACCATTCTTACAAGAGGATCCACGCCACAAATATTAGCGCCACGTTGGAGATCAAAGTAACAGTGGTGGGCGTTCTGCAAAATAAGTCAACCTTTGAGGTGTCCTCAGCTGTTTAAACTTGATAAAATGCCTTGAATTAACCAAAAAAGGTCATATGAGATCGAACCTGTACTACTATTGTCATCAAATTATTTCACATGCACAATGTGCTTCAACTTTACTTCCATCCACAATACACGTTACAAGCTGTCCAAACGAATAAACCAACATATATTCTTTCATCAGATTTTACCCCTGTTAAGTCAGAAATTTACAAGTTCAACCTATCAAATCTGGCATCCGAACTGCAAAAATCGAGCCTATGTATCTTGGGCCACTAAGTGATGCTATTACGTTTCTTTTCCGTTCTTGGAACAACCCTTCATGCAGCTAGTCTTTGAGGATGAACAACAGGATATTTGTTGGCAAATTATCGTCTGTTCAGCACAGATGAAGCAGCATTACATTCTAAAAACACCATATTTGGTACTTTCTGGCTTGCGGTTCATGGATGCAGCAATGCAAAGGCCTAGGATTTTTCTTGTATCAGCTGGATCAATGACGCCATCATCCCAAAGTCTGGCTGTGGAATAATATGCACTGCCTTCTCGCTCATATGCCTCCACAACTCTGGTCCGGAAAATTTCCTCCTCTTCCTTGCTCCACTACGAAGGATGTAACAAAAAAAGTAGTCACAATGTTTTCATTTCCAAAAATGTCTGGTAAGTTAATTTTTTTCTTACTTATATGTAAAAGAATTACTTATTTTGGGAAGTAACTCTTACTAATTTCCAACGCAATCAAAACAAGTAACTTATTTCCAACTTTGACCCATAAAAAGATTATTCTTAAATTTATTTACTTTTATATGAGTGAACTTTCTCAGTTGCAATTTCAAAAAAGTCCTACCTGATTTCCAGCCTTCTTCCGGTTTCCCCTTTCTATCTGAGCCAGCACCCCAGCAGCCTGAACAGGGCCACGAGAATTAACAACTGAGTATTGGGTTTATTGAAAGTACACAGCAGCCAATTTGGCACTCAAAAGCTAATATAACTCTCACAATACTGCCTCAATTTGCTGCTATTATGTTAAGTTGGAAATTTGGCGGAATAATGCCATTGCTGGCAATAAACTAAGAATGCAAGAGATACTCAATAATTAGGACAAAAGGGCAAATGAGAATCCTCGCAACTTGAATTGACAAAGCTCATCAAATCTTACCCTTTTAGTGGGGTTTCAAATGGCTGAAAATTTTTATACTTGCCCCTGTTTTAGCCCCATTTTCTAAAAACTCATTTTTTCCCAAACTCATTTTTTTAACTATACATTCTCTTAATAAAATAATTTTATACGTAAACCCCAACACTTTTCCTTATTTCTAACGACACATTCTATAAAAAAATCACTATAACAAAATTTATTTCCCAAAAATGTGGCTCAAACAGAGCCTTAAGTCACTATATAAAACCAACTTTAAATTGTAAGGGTTCTGAGCGAGTGAAATTGGGGGGAATAAAATCCTGCTGTCGATCTAAATCTAGCCCAATCTTGTGATTTCAAACACATTGTAAGTGTGAAGCTACCTGAACTCCTCCCATCACAGATATTCTGGCATTTGGCCAAAAGAACATGAAATCAGGGCTGTACGCACGTCCACACATTGCATAGTTTCCTGCTCCAAAGCTTCCTCCAACAATAATTGTGATTTTGGGTACCTACACAGAATGCAATTGCAAGTAAAAATGCATAATGATTATATTTGAAAGGTTTTCTTCATTTCCTGGGGTGGGAAATGGTGCACTTGAGACATCTGATTGATGTATAATCATGGACGTAGATGCTCGTAACTTAACAGAACAAAGATGACTCAAAGTTGTAATAAGCAAATAACCTTTGCACAAGAAACTGCCATCACCATTTTAGCACCAGATTTTGCTATACCATGGGCCTCAGATTTTGAGCCAACCTGCATTTTGTCAAGCAAAATAGCATCAAAATAAATTCACACGCGTCAATTTTTAATCTTTGAACAGAAATAACCCCAAAACCGAACTCAATCTGAATGTGTAACTGTAAATTCATCGTCTATCAAGAAGCTGACACCAAATCAAGTAATAGTGTTCCAAATTTCTCCCGTAAACATGAGTTTTAAAGTTTAATTCCTTGAAGAAGATACAAACTTTACTGGTAATTATTGGGTAAATACTTGAAAAAAACTCGTACTCTCGTTCTCCAACTTGAACTGTGTGTCCTAGAAAGCATTGAATTGCGAAGGAGCTATCAGTTAACTACTAGAATAATTCAAATTATTTAAACCCTTATCCAATCATTTTTAAACTATGTCAAACTTGACCAGCAAGGTGTCTAGTTACCTGCTGATTCTGAAACTAATTCACACGGCCATGGAAATTATGCATCGAATTACAGTGAGTTAGGAAGAAAAGTAATACTGCATACCATAAATCCTGAGATGTTCTGGAGAAAGATCAATGGGATGTTACGTTGAGTGCATAATTCGATAAAGTGAGCTCCTTTTAAAGCAGATTCATTAAATAATATACCATTGTTTCCAAGAATCCCAACAGGTTGCCCAAGAATTCTTGCGAAACCTGTTACAAGTGTCTGTTCATGACAAAAGAGAGGGATAAATAAGAAAAACCAAACGCCAAAAAACATATATGAGCAGAGAAGTAGAGTTGAAGGATAAGAAAACCTCACAGTGCCATACAATTTCTTGAATTCATCAAATTCACTTCCATCTACAATGCGAGCTATAATAGATCGGATGTCTAACGACTGCTTAAGGTCTGTTGGTGCAATAGAACGAAGTTCTTCCACATCATACAATGGCTCTTTGTAATCAGATACCAGATGATCATTTACGCCCCCAGCCATGTGCAAATTCTTTATTATATTCCTCCCTATAGCAAGTGCATGCAGTTCATCTGCAAGATAGAAACAACTTCAACAATGCAACAAATAATTGCTGCAAAGCAATAGGCTTAAAACCAAGTGTATCAACAAAATGCACAGAGTTTGCTTCGTAATTGCCACTCTAATGTAAAAATATATAAGGTTTACCTTGGGCAAAATAGTCTGAAACGCCTGAAATCCTACAATGCACAGTTGCACCCCCCAAGTCTTCTGCAGAAACCTCTTCTCCTGTAGCAGCCTACTAAAACGTCAATTTAGAAATAAATTAAAGCTTTAATTAAATGAATGGAACACATGAAAATCATAGTTCTAAAAGATACTTAAAAATGAAGATACAAGATGCACAGTAACAACTAGAATGGGATGAGGTTCAAAGATTACAACATGAATCATTTTCAAATAAGAGTAGATCTCAACTAACCTTCACAAGTGGAGGTCCAGCAAGAAATATGGTTCCATTTCCTTTGACCATTACACTTTCATCTGCCATTGCAGGTATGTAAGCCCCACCAGCTGTGCAAGAACCTAGTACCAGTGCAATTTGGGGAATGCCTTCTGCGGACATCAGTGCTTGATTGTAGAAAATTCTCCCAAAGTTTTCCTTGTCAGGAAAGACCTCAGCTTGCTTTGGAAGGAAAGCGCCTCCACTGTCCACAAGATACATGCAGGGCAATCTGCATGTAGCTGCAATCTCTTGTGCCCTTAGGTGTTTCTTGACAGTGATGGGATAATACGTTCCACCCTTTACAGTGGGGTCATTTGCCACAAGCATGCAGAGTTTTCCATGCACAGGTCCAATTCCAGTAATTATTCCACCAGATGGCAAAGGCTCTTCATATAATTCATGGCCAGCAAGCTGAGTTCACCACCAAAACATTAATTCAAGTGGAGTACAGTGTAATACAGAGTCAATATTTTAGTATCATTTCAAAGTAAAGAGTCAGTTTTTTCAATTAATTGATAAATAAAACTTGCGTTAATCTAAACAACCCACCCCTCCATCAACAACGACAACAACCAGTTAAGCCTTATAACCAATAAACTCATGTCTGAGAATTCTTTGTTGCAGTCAGTTTGATTTAACTCTAATTTAAGAATCCAGTGAAATCAAATCTTTTACAACCTCATCAAGCCGTGTTAATTTTGGTTTGTTTCCCTCTTCTAATGTATCCTACTGGGATCACATCAACTTTAGGACAGGAGTTTCTTTAAATTATGCAAGACATGCTCCAAATAGCCCCCAACTACTTCAACTGTCAGTCATTTTATTTACCTCTATGAAATATTACCTACCACCAATTCATCCTTGTTTCCTATTTTTTCTGTTCTAGTACGAGAATGTGTCATTCTAACATCCTCTTTTATGTTCTATTCATTCTAAAATCCAAAACTCAATATAAAAAACATGATTGGTATGATAGCTGTTGTTCAAAAATTTCCATTTCATCTAACTTGCACCCTTATCTTAAAAAACATGCTCTCATAGTCCACCATCCGCGTCTAAAAACAGATATTCTTTGAGGATAAAACAGAAGAAAATGAAAATTGACTATTCTTATATTGATGTTAAGGCTACACTCAAATATCTAGGATCAATTCATCTAGAAATAATGGATACGTGAAGACTGGTTGATTATGAGAAGATTGTATTAAGTCTGATTGACCAAGATTGATACACATACACTAATCATATTAATGAGTATGAAGCGAACTTTGATGTTACAATATGAACAAAGATACCCAATATGGTCTCAGCAACGCCAAAATGGAACATAATAATGTAATTCTTTTCCTAATGTATTTCCATGACAATGTAATTCTCCATTCCTTAGGTTTCCATTCTCTGCTACCTATGATGCATGCACTCTCCTACTATGGCGCCGTGCCCGACAAGTGTCCTCTGGCAATCAAGACATGTATTTAATAAACCATGTGCCCTTATACCATTTTTCATATATATTTTTTAAATTACTGCTGCTCAAGGGATACTTTCTAGACACTTGAGCAAGTGATGTCCTATATCAAAAATTATAATAAAGATATGACACGTGAATTTAAATCAACTTGTCGTTATTAACAAAAGGGAATCTGAGAAACAGTTACAATCCGAGCGAAAAATAACCTGGGAAAGCTCAAGAAATGAAGAACCGGGATCAATCAAGCAATCAATTCTTTCCCTAGGAAGAAGCTTGTTCCTACTCCTGTTCCTCTTCACAGCCTCAGGTCCTCCACCCTTCATAACCTTTCGCAACAAAACCAAAATGCCAGTTAAATAAGAAAAAAAAAATCCAATGATACAAGTACAAACAAACACAATATATGATAGGGATATTTTCACGAATGGCCATAATTAAGGGTGTGAGTTGAAAAGTGTCCAATTTTCAAATTTAATACTAAACAGTCTATTATGCCTTTAATGAAAAAAAGGACATTTGAATCTGTACGTATTCTCGACATTTGAATCATGTTTTATATTTCAAAAGCACACACATCAATTCACAATATTAAACGTTCTCGA
>CAIGRF010085387.1:0-10416 GCA_903798235.1 Fraxinus ornus
TCGAGCCCTGGATTCGCCCCTGCTGGTAGTGAGCCACCGCACTGCTGCTGTCACTCCGGCAACATCAATCGTCGCCAGTGCCACCTGTAGCCAGAGATCTTCTCTGATTCAATTATTTTATTTTTCTTTTCAAAAACCAATTTTTAATATAAAATTAACTTTTTCCTTAAAGCTAGAAACTTGAAAATGATAACAATCAACAATTTATCGTTACGGTATGCAAAATAGTTTTTAATAAGCACAAAGTAGGCTTTGATAACACTATTGAAAATTTACTTAATCATGCACATCGAAAAATAAATTATTTTTCAATTCCCATCACAGATCTACTTTGTGTTTAGATAGAAATCATGTTTAGAATAATACATTTGATAGATTTTGCAAACTACTTCGCTGATTTGGGAACACGAATAATGATTTGTAATACACAGCTCTCAAATTGTCCACCCTTCAATGGAAATCCACACAGGGAACAAGAAAGAAAGAATTATATATGAATTATGGTCTGTTCTTTTTTTGAAACCCTAATAGCTTATTAATATAAATCCAAATGGGCTTGGCCCATCTCTTAAACTTAATCTAATCCAATATTTAATTAATCAAATTAATTAATTTTGGTTCATGAATTAATTAATTGTACAACACTTGTTAATTAATGAATTTGAATCTCATTCTTTTGATTCTCCTTTTGTATGTGACACATCAGGTTCTCATTCACGATATCTAACAACGTGAATTATTAATTTGATCTAATCAAAATCGATAAATTAAAATACCCCTTTAATTTATCATCAACTCACGTTCGTCATTCCATATTGATATCTAGCAACGTGTTAGGGTTAACCTGTGGCGAAAATGTCACGTGGTGTGACAAAATCAAATTTGTTCATTTTTCATGAAACTACAATCTTTTCATATGATTCAATCAATTACGAAATATGGATATGTGTCAATCTCAATTATCGATCATATCTTTCATCCCACTATTAAATCAATATAAACCGAAAACTCATTTTCGACTTATGAGTACACCTTGACCAATGATTTCGTTATTAACTTAATTGAATGAAATGTAAATCATAATTTCTTACTATTTAAGAGTGACAAATCCTCTATTGATTATTCACAACTTTCATATGATTCTTGACATAATATTCACCTGTTTACTTAAGTGTTATCACACTTTATCTCGTGAGATCAGCTACTTACTTTACAAGTAAGAAATGTTACACGTGATATTCTATTCGTAATAACGATATCCGTATCTCGTTATTACTTACGACCACGAATGATTTAAGATTCGTATCTCACAATCACAAATTTTGTGATTAAAAAAATTACCAAAACTTGAATCTACGAATTATTTAATTTAATTTATTAGAACATTATTCAAAGGAATAATAGTTCTTGCCATTAATATGCATCAACTATATATATTAAAAGTATCTACGCTTAAAGTTGATTGAAATTAGAGCATAACACTTACATCACCAACATTCAAACATAAAATCGTCAGAACAAAAATATTACAATCATCAAAGTACTCAATCATATATGAGCAGCACTTGGGGTACAGGTGGGAGTTCACACCGATACCTCACAATATGGGTGGGGCGGGGTGGGGTGGGAATTTTTTGGCAATTTTTTATTATTATGGGTTCTGCCTTTGTGAGTTATATGTAAAACTTCTGTCAAGGGTGGGGTGGAATTTTTCGGCAATTTTTTATTATCATGGGTTCCGTCTTTGTGAGTTATATGTAAAACTTCTGTCAAAATTCTTCTGTAAGTTATATGTAAAACTTCTGTCAAACATTATTCGGTAGATCTATCTTAATTCATCACATATTCATCCATATCTAATAATCTTGCACACAATCTGCTCTCTCAGATCGTACCTCATCAGTATTCACCATCAAAGCCATAACTGCAAGGTGTAATAATTGGATTATTAAATATGAAATATTATACATATTTAAAAGAATCTATTTTTATTAAAGAGTGGATTGCTTGTGGACTAGTATTGATGCCTTGTTTGTTCATGATCTCCCCCCATTACTTTTTTTTTTTTTTTCCTTTTTTAATGCACCTCATTGTGTAATAATCACATTGCTTCCTTGACAGGACCCTAAGTTAAATAATAATAATAATAATAAAAATAAAATAAATAAATAATAAAAAATAAAAAATTCACAATCGCATCTCTTTGACATTTTGTATCAAACTAACGTACACTATAAAATACTAAAAATACCAAACGTAATAGCAATTCTTCCCAATCCACTTTTTTACATCCCTTCTTTTTCATCTTGGCGTTGAAAATTTAAATTGGAATATATAGAATAGATAATTTCTATTTGATAGATAAGTCAAACTTTAAAAAGAGTTGATAAACTCTAAGTTAGAGCCTAATCCGAACTCTAAGTTAGAGCCTAATCCAAGATTGTGGGGATTGCAATACTACTCATAGACTATATTCCTAATTGAGGAAATGTAGAGGTAACTTATTTTACGAGTTACATTCGCTATACCTTATAAGTCATAGAAAAAAAATTCTATGAAAGTGAAAAGGTAGAAAACCTTTATACTAATTTTAGAAGTACGAGGATTGTTCACAAACGTGATGCACTCTAAATCAAAAGTGGACAAATAATATGAAAAATGATTATTACAAGGAATGAGATTAAAATCTAGTGTGTAAGCGTCTTTATAATGGTAATATAACATTGTCGACTGGAGATCCTAAGATCTTGATTCAATTAGACTACTAAGTTATGAAGATTCCATGAATCACTTAGGAATTATTTCCTACCAATTCATATGATAATAAAAGTGCTTTTTACAGAATGTATAACGTTAAATCATACTTTTAATTATTCCTATAACTTAAGTAAGTCAAGTGGAGTATGATAGAATACTATCAATAGGCGATCACCTATATAAGTGTGAAGTGGGGCCATTTCTACGAGAATTTATGAGGCTAAGATTCTGTAAAACCCTTATGAAACACAAGTGTTTTAGAGCCAAAATGAACACAACTATGAGAATCAAAACTTTTATGAAAGATTTGGGATGTCAATATTACTCGTCGGCTTGTAGCTCGATAGAATCGAGCCGAGGCCCAAGCTCGAGCCGAGCCCCATTTTGGGGTGTCTACTCGAACCTCGTGTGGCTCGATGAGCCACACGGTCCATTTCGACCCATGACAAGCCGAGCCAAGTTTGAAAAAAAAAGTTGACAAAAATAAAAATAATTAGAGCTGCATGTTGCAGGCATCAATTAATATTTAAAAAAAAAATCCAGCCGGATCGACTCTGCTCGTAAAGGCCCGAGCTAAAAGTTCAGGTCGAGCCTAAATTTTTTGGCCGAGCAAAAGCTCGGCTCAATTCTAGCAAAATAAGCCTGAACCATTTTAACTTGAGCTGAGCCCGAGCTTCAAGTTTCGGCTTGTGGCTTGACTCAACTCGTTGACACCCATAGGAAAGATGTTGTGTGAGTACTATTGTCTTAGTTTATAACGTGGTTGAATAGTTCAAGACATTATGTTAACTAATTAGCCAAATAAATTAGAAAGTATTTCACTAAGGTAAGTTCAAAGTCAGAAGCTACCTCTCTTGATACAATATCATTTTGCATGTACTCTCAAACAGCTATGCATATGATATGCAATGCAGATTCAATGGACATTCTCCCCCTTACTTCAAACTTTTAATGTTTTTATGCAGTAGACAAATGTATCTACATCTCTCCCACAACGACCCCTAGACATAAAATGCAAATGCCAATGCATTCGTGCCTTTGCTCCCCATTTGTAAATACTCTCTTTTTGTTACAAATGACGAAATGATAAAAAAAAAATCTTTTAACATTAACATAAAAAATGCAGTCGTTAGTATGCATAGTTATAATCAATGTACAATAAACCTTCCCATATACGTAGCTCAAGTTTTCATGGAGTAAATTG
The DNA here is from genome assembly GCA_903798235.1 of Fraxinus ornus. Taxonomy (NCBI): domain Eukaryota; kingdom Viridiplantae; phylum Streptophyta; class Magnoliopsida; order Lamiales; family Oleaceae; genus Fraxinus; species Fraxinus ornus. The sequence goes on from CAIGRF010085387.1 coordinate 3,962, forward strand.
TATAAGCTTCCCATATGTGTAGAGTGTCACTAATCCTTTGTAAGTAAGACTCCAAACCTTAATTTTGTGAGAAATGACATGCTAAACATCACTGTCAATAAGTATATTCCTCTACTTATGAAAGTCAAATTATTTAAAACGCATTAGGACCTTTAAATAAAAGCTCATTTTGTATTGATATTTTCTTCTCTCCTTGACTTTGAGTATATTTTATTTTTCACATTTTTTAATATTTTAAGCTCATAATTATTTTTCACATATTAAGTGCAGGCTCCTATTCATTAAGTAACTAAAATGACCTATGTAGCGAGATTTAGGCTGGTTAATCCAAGTCAGTTAACCATAGGCACCAAGTTATGAGAAACTCCGCAGGCTTAATTGCTCGAGTCAAATAAGTTCCGAAGAAGAATATAAGATATTTAGCTCCCTTTTTTTATTCTATGTATATATTTTAAATACCACGGATAAACTTGAGTTTATGTCTAATACATAAGGTCAATTCATGTTTAAAGTCACCTTACTAGCATGTGACTGCTATCCCAAATCTCACAAACGCGGTAGAGTCCCACTAACAATATCATAGTGTGTAAAGAGCAGATGGTACATGAAGACACCTAATGAAGACACCTATACTAAGTATTTCATAAATAACCTAAGCTAGCAATTAAAACTATGTTACAGCTCATAAATTATGTCCGTACATGCTCACAACATACAAGTTCAAAAATATTATAAAAATTTCCATCTCCCTTTTTTTTCTATATTTTTCAATTTTTCATTTTTTTAAAACATGAATGCGCCACACAAAATAAAAATGTCACACACACAATAATAAAAAATATGCATGAATTTTCTACCTAAAAAATAAATAAACAAATATGATGCATGCATATATCAATGTCACATAATGATAAATCACGAGCATGCACAAAAAAAATACATAATCATTTAGGTACGCAAATGCTCTTACCTTTAAGAACACCGTGATCTATTTCATAATTTTTTAGATCACTTTTCTTCACCCAAACTTGCCTAGTGACATGAATATTTTCGGTCATTTGTGTCATTAATTTGGTCAATTTACTTACCTTATTAGTAAGGAAATTAATCTGACCAGCAAACTCTTGATTTCTATTCCTATTAAAGCTCTTGATTCTTTGTCTATTCAGGAACTGATGACATATAGAGCGCATGTGTCCTAGCTCACCGCAGTGAAAGTAGGTTGAGACAAACCTATGACCAATTTATGTGGATGCTGAAGTCTATTCCTAGGTCGACGGGCAGGTTGGGACAAACCTAGGACGAATGTCTAGGCCGACGGGTCCTACGCTGTCCAGTAGGCATCTGTCTAACAAATCACTTATCGTTAAGAACGGGGTTAGGCACATGTTTAGGCTGGTCAGTGGCTGGGACAAACATGATCTTAGAAGTACTAGCACCATTTTCTTGAAAACATAGACCTCCCTTATTTTCAGCCGGCTTGCTCATTCCTAAAATGTTATCTAACTTTTCAGAACCACTAGAGAAGGAAAGTAGTTGAGACTTAGAATATTCTAGATCGCTTCGAAGATTCTTATATGGGTTTCTAAGGTCTCTTTCTCAGTGGTCAACTCGTTGACTCTCCTAGAGGACTTCTCAAGCTGACCAGTGAGGTTCTTAAACTAAATCTCTAAAGTTTCATTCATGGTTTCACGTTATTCAGGATCGATGTAGATTCTTTAATGTGCGCTACTAACTTTTCATTTTCCAATTCAAGTTCCTTATTTTTTATAGTCAAGGATTTGTTTTTAGTAAGAATCTTAAGGCTCTCCTCATATCTTCCTAAACTTACTTGGACCACTTATATACTTCTCTTGAGGTTTTTGTTTATTCCTAAATATGTTTCAGAATTTTTTCGCAAAGTATGCTAACTCTTCTTTATTAGGAGAATCTGAGTCCGATGACTTTTTATGACTATTCCTCACAGTCTTTAAGGCCAATGATTTATCGTTTATGAGTTTAGCTAATGTCAGCTCATAAGTTTGGAGAGGTCCAACCAACTCTTCCACCTTAATAGAGTCTATATCCTTACTCTCCTTAATAGCGTGATTTTAGTCCTAAATCACTCATGTAAGGATCTAAGGTTTTTTCTAACAATTTTAGGCTTTGAGATTTTCTCATCTAGGTTGAAACTAGAATTAACTATTTCATTTAAGCTCGTACAGAATTCATCAAATGTCTCATCCTCTTTCATCCTAATTTCTTCAAATCTAGTGGTCAACATTTGTAACTTAAAGTTTTTAACAGATTGAGTTCTCTCATGTGTGGTCTGTTGAATATCTCAAACTTCTTTAGGAACCTCACACATAGATACTCCCATAAATTCTTCAGGGGACACTACCATAAATAGGGCATGTAAGGCTTTTCTATTCCAGTTACAATCATCTAAGTTTGCTCTAGTCCAATTAGCAATGGGAGTGGGGATAACTTCATTATTAACAGTAGAACTAGGGACAGTCCAACCATTAACCACGCTTAACCAAATTCGCTCATCCATAAATTTTAGGAAATCTCTCATTTTAACCTTCCAATAAACATAATTATTGCCATCAAAATATGGCATGACAGCTAATGAATTACTCATCTAGATAATACGGATCAAAGCATGGATTTGGGCTCTGATACCACTTGAAAGTTACAGATTACCAAATTAACGACTCCAAAATTACCGAATGATTATTATAATCCAATTTTGTTTTGACCCTACGTGCAGAATTAATTAATTAAAAGAAACAGATTTCTTTTAATAGGTTCTAGATGGTTAATCAAATAAGTCAATTTCCCTAAATTTGGGTACCGCAGTAATAAAGAAAGCAATAAATAACGAACACCAAAATGATGACGGAGAAACCCTAACTGGGTAAAAACTTCGAGACCGAGCCAATTACCTCCACTATAGACAATATGGATTACAGTCTGTTTCTAACCTAACAAATTCCACTAGTATCTGTTGTTGTAATTCTTGTAATCTCCATGATTTGTTGTACCCACCAGCTTCCCGATCCTCTACAGCTAGATGCTGTCTAGCCAACTCCACTAGACTTCCTGATCTACTTCGTGTAGCTTTCATGATTTGCTATCTCCTTCCATCTTCTTGATCTTCTTCAATTGTCTTTTCTAAGCGGACTTTCAAGAATCTCTAATTCTTGTACTTTTTCCTGTGATTGTAGTCCAACCTCTCCAAGATTTGCTGTACCCAATAGCTTCCCGATCTTCTACAGTTAGATGATGTCTAGCCAACTCCACTAGACTTCCTGATCTACTTCTTGTAGCTTCCAAGATCTGCTGTCTCCTTCCAGCTTCCCGATCTTCTTCAATTGTCTTTTCTAAGTGGAATTTCATGAATATCTAGTTCTCGTGCTTTTCCTGTGCTTGTAGTCCAACCTCCAGAAACTTCTAAAGTCCAACTGATAAAGTACATTCATAAGGATGTTTAGGAAATAGGTATTTTGAATTCTTCAATTTGATGTTTTCCTAAAGTGTGGTTGAATGATCTTAAGAATAGCAAGAATAAACCACAAACGAAGAATGTGTTCTTGGATTTCTAAAGAATGATATGAGGCAAAAGAATAATAATCAACCACACCCAATTCATGCATAGGCTTGAGTATTTATAGGTGAGGGTATGGGCCAAAAAAAACTTTAAAACAGCGAATTAGGGTTTTTCCGGATCGACCTGTCGCTCGAGCGAGAAGCCAGAGTGACACAATGTCTCTTGAGCGAGAGCTCAGCGACAGGCAAGAGATAGACATTCTATTTTTGTCACTCGAGCATTGTCTATACGATAGGCTAGCAAAAATACGGCGCCGTGTTTCTCGTCTTTCCCAAACTCGAACTCAAACTCTAGGCTACTTAACTCAACTATACAAAATTTCACTTCATTCCTTGACTTTTAAATATGTTCAATTAAGTCACGAAATTTCCAATTACAATATTGAACCTAACACTCTTGTAGTGTCTGGCTAAAGGTGCAATAGCACCGGCTGTGTTCCTTTTGACGTCTTCCCTTGAACTCAACCCACGTCTTGAGACTGATTCTGATTCAGTATCACCACCACTCATCTTCGTGCTACAAATGACAATGTCCTTGTCTTTATCTTCAATGCCAGATTACACTATCGAACTTCATCTATCAATTAAGCAAATCATCCCTCTGATTTCCTAACACCTATCTCCTCTGCATTGCTCCTATTATCGTTACTTGTAACCATTTCTAGTCTCTTAAACCCAACAAGTTTATGATCATTTCCTAGATTCCCTCTTATATGAAGCATTTTTCCTAATACTAAGAATTAATCATAGTCGAAAAGCCTAATGGAACATCATTGGTAGAATGTTGATGTCCTTTACACGAGAAAAGGCCATCACTACCTTGCCACACATTTTTCCTCGACAGGATGGAGTAACTGGTGGCCCTCAAGTAACATCTGTTTCCTCCATCAAACTATAGTTTGAAGAAGCCAACAACCCAATACAGGGAAAATGACTTAATGGGGACAAGCCATTATTAGTAGAAAACAAATAAAGACCTCGAGTGAGAACCCTTTACTTTATAATTTTGACTTGTGGGTTCCTTAGTATTAGGCTTAGCCAGCAAATCTACTAAATTCAATGTAAAAATCGACAAAACTCCCTGAATTAAAATTTCAATTTTTCTTCAAAGGCTCACGTTTCTTTTTTATAACAAATGAATCACAGAACTTAATTCCAAAACCAAATGGGTTCATCTAATCTACTTTGTTTTCAAAACCTAACCCAACAAAATGCCTAAAGAACTTATCGACTATAGAATTTGAAAGAAGACAATAAAGAAATAAATCCAAACACACAAACTTAAACTCCTAATAAAACAATATATGACTTCCAAAATTTCCAACTTGAAAACTTAACAAAGTAAAGTGCTACGATTTGAGTTTCAAGAGAAGTGAAAAAGATACAAAAACTTTAGAATACGAACACGATAACCATTTCAATAAATGATCTAAGGGTGTGTCTGATAGAGAGCCAATTCCATGAAAAATGGAATTTGTTTTCCATTTCCCACGTTTCCTTTGTTTGATAGGTGTTTTTTTGTAGGCAAAAACTTTTCCCAGTTTTCCTCACACTCACATTTTCTTGCTTTTCCTTGAAATCATTTTCCCACCACTTAGGTGGGAAAATGGTTTTCCAGGTTTTTATTTTTTGGAAATTGAAAAAAAATTCTAGATACAATGGTAAAAAAATTATCACTTTTATTGACAATTTTCTTGCAAAACAAAGCCAAACGAATAGAATTCGGTATAGTAAATTTTTTTTGTAATTTGTAATTTGTAATTTTTATTTTGGCAATTGGAATAGATTCTAGACCCAATGGTAAAAAAATGACAATTTGCATGAAAAACAAAGTCAAACGGATATCAATTTTCAATATTTCCCAGGTGGAAAATTATATCAATCAAACACAATTAATTACAATTTTCAGTAAAATAATTTCTAGGCAATTCAATTCCCTGGAATTCATTTTCTTTCCACCCAAATTTCATCTTTGCAATCAAACTGATCCTAAGTAAAAATTATGAAAAAAATTCAGATTTACAGAGTTCTTGCTAAAAAAAAAAGAGGGAAAAGCTTACCCTTTAACCACACCCGTAAACCTCACAACACGAAACTCGAAGAAAATAAATAATAATTGACGGGAAATAGAGTGAGGAACAAAAAACACAAATTGCAAACAACAAACTAAAATACAAAAAAATGGGATGAAACAGAGAAATCAAATGAAAAACACGAACAAATTTACCTCTATTACGACGTTAATACATAGATCTGTCTAAGAAAATGAAGAGCACGAGAAGATGATTTCTAGGGTTTCTCTCTTCGAGAACAGAGAAAAAGTGGAAATGAAGAGAAGATACTCAATAGATTAGATGAATACATTGTTTATATCGAGTGAAAGTATATATCCCCTCTAAAGAATCTACCATTTTCTCAATGTTCATTGTGTATACAGTGAAAATATATATTAGAGAGAAAATAAACTGGGCCTATGAAGAGAGAAAATAAATTGGGCCTATGAACAGTCCAATCTTCCAACGATTTAATGAACAATAGTAAACCAGTTTGAAACATGTTTAATGTAAAAATAACCAAAGTTTCGAACGAGTTATCTTTTTTGTTGTGTATAAAGAGGGTATTGGGAATACAAATGTAGCTGAATTGTTGTGTGTGTGTGTGTCTATATATATATATATTGTGGGTAAATAAGTTGTATTGAGAATACAAATATAGCTGAATTTTTATATGCATATATTTATTATTATTATTATTATTATTATTATTATTATTGTGAAGACAAATACAGGTGGGATTCTTTAGGCCCTGTTCTCTTTGTCATTTTCGGGTCGTTTTCTGTTTTCAGTTTTTCAAAATAGTGAAAA
>CAIGRF010085389.1:0-34025 GCA_903798235.1 Fraxinus ornus
TTCATTCCATCCATCAATGTCATCCTACTAACATAAATTATATCGAATTAAACCATATTTCAACATATACATCAACATTTTTTCATGTTTTGTGACCTAGATAAGTGCGCACAACGCACTTATCAAAACCCTACCATACAAGTTCATTACTAGAGCCATTAAATCCAATTAAGAGGGTGTAAAAAAAAAAAAAAAGGAATAATTATAGCTGTGATCTCAAACCTTTTTTTTTTTTTTGCAGATTATATCCAAATTTTTTATTTTTGTCACCCGCAGTCCTAAACTTTTAAAACTTCATTTCTTTCCCAATAACACCCTCAACCCTACCCTACATTACCCTACTCTCAAAACTTCATCTTTTTTTTCCTAATCCAACCTTAACCCTACCAAATGACATCAAAAAAGTTCGGGGTGGCTGCTCCGCTCTTTAGATATTGATATTGTTGTTATCATTGCTTCTCACTTTGTTTCCCACTTTCGCCTGCAACACAACGGTGGTCAATGCAGGTAGAGGAGTCATCAAATAAAAATTATGTGGGTGAATTGGCATGGAAAAATTTTGTTACGAAAAAACGAGAATATGCAATATGAAAGTAAGAACAAAAATACAAGATTTACATGAAAATCCAAGACGGAAAAAACCACGAACAGAATAAAAAAAATGCACTATATAAAATATGATTATAAGATGTGCAGCTATTCCAAATGATACGATATTATGAAACCTTAATATACATCATATATATAATAGGGAAGAGTTCACAAATCAGGTTTTAAGTTTCATCAATAGATTTATTTTATATCATTTGTTTCATTCTAAGTAGGTCCAAATAGAAAAATCATTTGGATGCCTTTCTTGATCATGCAAATATTCCTATTTGTTGTTTAAGATACACATGAAGACAAATCTTGACTTAATATTATGTTGTCCTTATTTACCTAATATTAGCAAACACATAGAAAACAATTTATTCACATAGAATGGTTTCAATAAACTCATATGTAATGATTCCGTCATTGATCAATCTTACAAGAAAGACTAGAAATTAAATTATACATTGATTATTATCTTCATATTTACACAACATAGATTTTACTCTTAGTCCATATTTGGTCTAGTTAAAAAAGTCGATAAAAAATTAAGTTAAAGTAACAATTAATTTTAATCATATATTATATTACATCTACGATTATTATTCAATCACATATTTTATTATTATTATTTTTTTTTTTATCAAAATCTATTGATAATAAAATTTTTAGCAAGACCAAATAGGGGCTTAATATGTCGGGAAGAGTTATCAAATCTGGTTTTAAGTTTCACCAATGCAAAAATCAGGTTTCAAGTTTAAAAAATGCAAAATTCAGGTATTTAGTTAGTTAATTAAAAATAATTATTATTTATATATAATAAACTCACAACTATAAAATTAAATGGTCACATATACATAATTATAGATCACAATTTATTCATTGGTCACATATTATCAAATTAATTAATCACAAATTATTTTGAGGTCGCAAATAAAAAAAATTATAGGTCACAATTTACTTCATTTGTCACGGATCAAAAAAATTATAGGTCACAAATTAAAAAATTTATAGATCACAGTTTATATGTCGATCACATATTTTCAAATTTGTTGGTCACAAATTATATTTTTAGTCACAAATTGTCGAATTTTAAGGTCACAGTTTAATAGTTAGCCACAGAGAACCATATAATTGGTCACATACACCCAAACACCCGTCCCCCGATCCCATTCCACCACCAATACTTGATCACAAATCGATCAAATAGTTGGTTACATACACTTTTCGTCACATTCCTACCGTCGCCTCCGCCTCCGCCTCCACCACCAACATTAATAACACCAACAACAACCACCATCGTCGCTGCTTGCACATCACCACCAACATCGTCGCCCCTGTGTCAACACCACCACAACCAACGCCACAGCAATAACAAAAAACGACCACCACCACACAAACCACCATCACCACCACACGGACCACCACCACAGATCCACCATACTGCCGTCAAACGCCACCACCAACCACCTCACCATCATACCCCACAGCACAATCGCCGCTGTCACAACAACGATCGCGAACCACACCAAAACCTTTGCCATCGACCACCACGAATCACAACTCCACAGATCTGTGCGATGACGGGGGCTTGTGATGTGGTGTGGTGTTGGCTGGAGTAGCTCCTTCATCGCCGGTTGCCGAGGTTTGAAGGGGAAGAGGAGGGGAGGCGCGAGAGAGAGAGGGGAGGGAGTAGCGAGTGATAAATTAGAGTTATTAATTAGAGTTTTAATATAGTACCTGATTTTTGAATAAATAAATTTTAGACTTGATTGTTAAAAAACAATCTTTAAACACCTGGATCTATGTAATTTCCACTATATAATAAAACAAATCCATATGTAGCACCGCGAGCTTTTCGGACTGGTCCAAACATAATTCAGATCACCGTACTCTAACAAATTAGGACCATAAATATTCACTAGTGTTTAAGCCCAAAAATCCAAAAAATAGAGATAATTGACCACAACATCATGCTTTGCCATTGTTTCCTGTAAAACTTTTGCGGTTCTTAACAAACATTTCTATGGATTTTATCTGTCAACTGTTCTGAATCTTTGAAATTGAGTCTTCATAAGGAAGAAATCAATTAATTTTCAATTGAATCAGATACTTGATTTTCACTCTTTTCTAATCTAATGACTATTTTTTAGGTGTAAAAATTTAGTGGTGGATACTCTAGATTGCTTTTTTAGTGAAATGGCTTTAATATCGCCTAGTGATCCTATCATTAGTGCACTCTAACAAATGAGTTAATAATTAATTGTGGTTGTATACATATTAGAGTAAACAATTTGGAAAAATATGTAGTAGGTTCAATTCTGTGCATTTGTACGAGGTTCATGCTGCTATTTTAAGAGTTGAGATTTATTATATGAAGGGGTTTTGATGAATTTGTCACATTTTCTACTACTTAACGAATTTGCCGTGAAAATAAGTAATTTATATACTTCTAATTTTCAGCAGGCACGCTATACTCTCTTCACGTGAAGATCTTTCAAAGCTTTTTCTCAATTCTTGGACACTTTGAGAATGTCACATACACATTAAGCATTTCAGGACTGATCATAGAAGAAGAAAAGGATAAAAGAGAGGAAGAAGAAAGCTTCAATTGATATGTCTCTTTATCGATGATTGACAACGTGAACCATTAGGCATTACAAGGGAATATTTAAACTAGTAATACAATGAAATGAATCCCATAAAATTTGGCACAAATAGTCCTCATATCTGAGATTTACTTGCAATCTTTCATATTAGCCGAAACTGATAAATCTTCATGTTGATCTGATTTTTCCTGATTTTAGACCGGATCATTATTATGGTTTAAACAAATTGTCGTTAGAGCTCCAATACCCCTCAACGTCTCACCACTGATTTTGGCAATATTGTGTGTGTCTTTCCCTTTTTTCCTCCAAGCATCTTATGCTTCCTTATTGAGTGTACTGAGTTGTGGTTTGCTAATAATCATAACACATTTTCATAATCACTCGATATCAATTTTATCATCACTTACACATCACGATTGAATTTTAAAAATTCCTTCACAGCTTATCTCTCAAAAAGGTTTTGAATTAAGTGTAGAGGATGTGAATAGCTATTAATATCTGCCTCTATTCATCACAGTTATTACAAAATTCTAGAATTGAAAAAATTTATATATATATGTCCATATGTGCTTAGGTGGGGTTTAGCATTCACCCTTATCCGGACGAAGACAAATCACAAAAGAAAACACCACCTCCAAACCAACCTTTAATTTTCTTTAATGACATTTATTATATTTACAGTATTTTTGTTTAAGGACAAGGTTTGGTGATTTTGACATATTTATTGTCCCTCAGAGACTTTAAAGAAAGAGCCTATATATATCTATGAATGNGTTGCTTTAGTTTTCTGATGTCTCGTTATTATGTGCTCTACCAGGGATTAATAAACTTGGTGATTTTGACATATTTTTTGCCCCTCAGAGACTTTAAAGAAAGAGCCTATATATATCTATGAATGGTGCATGGTGTAGCCTACAGTATAGCCTTCTCCCTCTTTACTGCATGTAGTTTTCCAGATAAAACTACTTATAGGTCACAATTTTCAGTCTGTTTTTCAAAGCTTTTTGAAAGCATCAATGGAGGTTTTAATGGTTATTTCTTTGCTGTTTTTGGGCCTTTTATTCTTCTTCTTCTGTCTGCTGAAATGGAATAAAATAAAATACAGTAAAAGGGGTTTGCCTCCTGGTACCATGGGGTTGCCATTTTTTGGTGAGACTAGTGAGTTCTTGAAGCAAGGGCCAGAATTCATGAAGAATCAAAGAGCAAGGTTGGCTTCATTTATTTGCAAATTATTTTTTATATTAGCTTATATAAATTTGTTATCTGAATTTAATATTGGAATCCCACTGCCCATTTTTCAACGTTTTATTTTACTAATTGTTGCCTTTACAGTTCATTTCCATTTGGAAATGAAACCATCCTTGTACACAAAAAATTCCTTGTAAAAGGTTGTGCAAGGATAAGAAATCTACATTTGATTCATAAAGTGTTGCAATAGAGAGTGACACTACAGCTAGGTAACTCAGTTTTGCGACCGCTAAAATCTGTCTCCAAAAGTGTCTAATTCGTTGCGAATTACAAAAATAAAAAATCCTTGCGAATTATACTATTCGCAATGGATTACTCACGGTTTGGGAATCTTCATGAACATGAGCATGGTGATTAATTTTATGAGTGTTAGTAGTCATGTTTCAATATTATTTTTTTGTCTATTTCTTATTTAAAAAAATTACTCTGCTTGATCCATTATGATTATCAAATTATGTTGTACCTAAACAGCTGATTAAGACTTTCTAGTAGAAATCTGGTAGAATATCTCATATACTAATACATTCGGGTTAAGCCATCACTATCAGTAATCATTCTCTGTTACAGCCATCCAACTTATGCAGGCTGCTGGCCCTTGTACATAAGATTGCACTTCTATTCACGTCGGAAGAGTAGATTAGACGATATTGCACAATTAAAAAAAAAAAAAAAGAACTAAGGGTCTGTTTGATAGCCTAGAAAATGGGTGGAAAAGGAAAATATTTTCTAACTTTAGCCAATTAAGGGTATTTGATAGCACAAATTTTTCTGGCAAAATGTTTTCCACCTTTTTCTAGGTACAATTATTTGATGCACAAAAGCTTGATTTTGTTTTCCTACCTATTTGGTGGGAAAATATTTTCCACTTTTTTTTTGTTTTTTATTTATTTATTTGCAATAGGAACAAATTCTAGATACAATGATAAAAAAAAATTTCACTTTTATTGACAACTTTCATGCAAAACAAAGTCAAACGAATGATATTTGGTTTGATATTTTTTTTTTTTTTTTTACAATTGGAACAAATTTTAGATCCAATGGTAGAATAAATTATCAATTTAATGGACAAATTCCATAAAAAGCGAAGCCAAATGGACACCAAACTTTCAAAATTTTTCATGAAAAATTATACCAATCAAAGACAATTAATTACAATTTTCAGTAAAACATTTTCTAGGAAAATCAATTTCCTGTAAAACATTTTCTTTCTACCCATTTTTCACCCTTGCAATCAAACGGACCCTAAAATCTTGTGTATTGTACTATTAATGAAATTAGGGTACCCTTTGTTTTTATTTTAGTTATATTATTGTTAATTAGTAATGATGAGTCCTTTATATTATAATAAGTATTAATTTTATTTGATTAGGTGAGATTAATTTCCTAGAGATTGTTTTGGTTTAGCATATTAGCTAGGGTTTTTCTTTTATAGTAAGTAAGAACCAGGGTTCATTATTTCTTATATTTGAACTCTATTTTTAAAACTTATTTTTAATCACACATTTTATCAATAAAATAATTTTGTACGTGGACTCATGAATTTTCCCTACTTTTAACCAACCATTCTCCAAAAAAAAAAAAAAAAATTCATTTTTTACAAAAAATATTTTCCAAAAATCTCTACCAAATATATGGACTAAAAAGTTGATATATTCTCATTCTTCCATTTATTGAGTATTCTACTTGATTTCATGGATATTTGATACCCAAATTCTTGGTATTCAATTGAATCATCCTCTGCATAGACTGTTGAGTAAGGTCTAATACTTTATAATAAACATGTAGCTAGTTAATTATTTTCTACTTTATTTAATTATCCTTGAGAAGAAGAAAATAGCTTATTTAATTGAATCTGCTGATAGGTATGGAAATGTTTTCAAGACCCATATATTGGGCAGTCCTACAATTATCTCCATGGATCCAGAACTCAACAGATACGTACTTCTGAATGAAGCAAAGGGGTTAATTCCTGGATATCCACAATCCATGTTGGACATATTAGGGAAATGCAACATTGCTGCAGTATATGGCTCTACTCATAAGCACATAAGGAGCAATATGCTGTCCCTTGTAGGAACTCCTTTGATCAAAGACAGGCTTTTGCCAAGAATCGATAGATATGTGCGGCTTCATCTCAGCAACTGGGACGGTTCAACTGTTGATATCCAAGAAAAGACCATGAATGTGAGTATGAATTTTAAGATAGTATTCAATAAGAAAAATAAGTTAAATTTTGTTGTATTCTCAAGTACTATTCAATACCAATATGTTGTGAAACGAAAAATATACCGGATTAATCCAATATCACTTTGTTGAAGAAAATAAGAGATTATAGCCAAAAGATCTCAAAGATATAAGAACAATATAATTTGCAGAGTAAATGAGATTTTATTATAATATGGAGACAAAAATACAAAAAAATGTGTTTACAATGTTTATAACTTAATCTTAATCATAATGAAGAGTAATCTATACATAGGATATAAATAGAGGACATCCAAACCTCAATAGTAGAGTTGTAGTTGAAGTAGAATGCAAGAAAACTAGTCAAAATCCAAAAAAGGCCTCGATCGAATAAATAGAGAACGTCCAAACTCAAAAAACTAGCAACGTCGAAACCCAAAAAACTAGCGGTGCCCTGACACTCAAGCAGTAGGCTAGTGCCGGCAGGCACCAACTTCTACGCTTTTGGTGCTCGAGTGCCCAGTCTAGCGAAAACGCGGTGAGAAAACTCCCCTTTTATAATTTCAACCTCTCAATCTCAATACAAATTTCAATTCCCAATAGGGCTTCCAAATAAAACTTTAAGTAGAATTTGCGAAGTAAAACTAAATAAGATTCCACAATAACATTCCAAATAGAATTCCTCTTTACGTGCACTTTAATTAGAATTTCAAATTATCTTCAAGAAAAAATTCAAGTAACATCTAAATTCTAACAATTTCCACCTTGACACGAATTTCATAGCAACGAGTGAACTTAAAAAAATTCTCCACCTGTACATAAATTCCATTGTAAGGAATAAATTTAAACTCTTCAATGAAAAACATAAATGAACTTTTCCATCAAAATTTTTTAATTGGAAATACTCTCCACCTCTGCTACCCTAATTAGGGGCAAAATTGATCTAATGATCATGAAACAAAACTGAAATAAATCATGTAACATAATCACAATTGAATGCATCAAAAGAAGGATTTTTGCTAGAATCAACACCTTTGACCATATTCAAACCATCAACTAAATCAACAGAATTGTACCTATGTGGAGTCTTCTAGCAAAAAATGGGCCTGTTACTAATAATTGAATACAATGACAACCGATGATTGTCGTAAGACAGATTTACCCATGACTTCTAAATTTAATCGAGATGTATTCTTAAAAGAAGACCCCAAACTAGACTCCAACAGTACAGAATCCAACTCCAAATCCACCTTAGTTCTTAAAATATGCTTATTGCTCAAAGATTTTATATAACACTGCAAGATATATAAACGGGATATTTTCTATGTCCCTTTATCAAAACACGGGTTCCTTTACTCACCTTCAGGGCTATACATTCAATAGTGCACATGTACCATTTTAAATCAAAAGTACTTATGAAGATAAGATTTCTCTTCAAATCTAAAACGTGTCTCATTACATCAAGTGTTCTAACCATCCCATCAAATATCTTTATTCTGACATGGTCAATGCCAGCTATCCAACAAGATATATTACTACCGATCATCAGAACACCTTTTGAAGCTTCTTCATATAATGAAAACAAATCTCAATTAGAGACATATGAAAGGTGCAAGTTGTATCAAGAATCTAAGCATCGTCATGTATGGAGTTATACTCAACATAAGTAAAAACCTTGGTTTTTGATTTTATTTCTCTTCATTTGGCTTCTCCACAATCCATGCAATCTCCATCCCATCAATCTGAAATTTTTTATGAAGTCCCGTAAGATTTTCATAGGTGCATTTCCTTTTCAAACAAATATGCATATGCACATGTAAAAAATAAAAATCTCATACTATAGACATTTTCATGTAGTTGAATTACTTTGAAATCCTTGATTCTGAAGTATTTTTTAGGATCTTAAAAATTGATTATGACCATAAAACTTTAACCTTTACGATTCATAGCTTGCAATCACATTTATACATATAAATAATACATAGACCTATTTATAAGGAAAAAAAAAAAAACCAACTTACACCACCTACCTTAATTCTTGATATGAAATAAGAAATGATTTGCCTTGAATAATCAACTTGTAATACTTCTTGTAAATATCTAAAATTAGCACAATTTGAGAGACAGAAAAATGAAATTCGGGTTTGATGAGAGGTGGGATAAAAAAGTAACATTCCTCTTTTAAAGTGAAATTAATAACTTTTAGAACCTAGCCAAACACGCTGAATACCTTCAATAGTGCACATGTACCATTTTAAATCAAGAGTACTTATGAAGATAAGATTTCTCTTCAGATCTAGAACGTGTCGCATTGCA
Source organism: Fraxinus ornus (assembly GCA_903798235.1). Taxonomy (NCBI): domain Eukaryota; kingdom Viridiplantae; phylum Streptophyta; class Magnoliopsida; order Lamiales; family Oleaceae; genus Fraxinus; species Fraxinus ornus. Next base: position 8,949 of record CAIGRF010085389.1, read on the forward strand.
TCAAGTGTTCTAACCGTCTCATCAAATATCTTTATTCTGACATGGTCAATACCAGCTATCTGACAAGATATATTACTACGATCATCAAAAAACCTTTTAAAACTTCTTCATATAATGAAAACAAATCTCGATTAGAGACATATGAAAGCTGCAAGTTGTATCAAGAATCAAAGCATCGTCATGTGTGGAGTTATACTCAACATAAGTAAAAGCTCTACATCACTGTTAGGATTTTCCGTAATACTTGTTTCCCTTGAAATTTTCAATTGTTGATTTGCAGTCAATTTTGCTTTATTCTGCAACTTATAACAATAATTTATTAAGTAGTCATTTTTTTTGCAATAAATACAAAATTTGAAGTTAGATCTTGACTTGCCACTTGCACGACCACCATCAATAATGATGCCATTTCCATGAACCTCATATGCAACAAGATACTTCATCTTCTCCTTTAAATATAGTGTATTATAGAATTTTACGATTGTGAGAATATCACGGTTATATAAAATTATGTCTTTAAAAGATATGTACGAATTGACAATGAACACAATAAAACCAATCACAATTCTCCTTCATCATATTTGACATCCATCTCTAAATTAGAGAAGATTTCCTAAAAAGCAGTTAGGTGATCCTCAAGAGATGTACATTTTGTCGTACAATGAGAATATAGATGTTGCTTCATATGCCATTTGCTAGTAAGACTTTTCATCATGCATAATTGCTCCAAATTTAAGCATAATGCAGCGGCTGACTTCTCCTTCAAAACATTCTGAAAGAATATTATTTGAAAGATGATGTATTTGAGACTGGGCCTTTCGATCCCTTCGTTGTTTCTCCTTCAGAGTCCAAGCTGTAGGCATCTTCTTAAATCCCAACAACGCATCGTCCAAATCCATCTGAACGAGTACTACTCGCATCCTTACCATCACGAAGAGAATCTTGTATTGCTGTCTAATACGGAATATCATACTTCATTGTTGCCATCACGAAATATCAAGTTTAGCTTTAAACTTGATCAAAATATTGATCTTCTCAAGAATTTCAAAACTAAAAGCTCTGATACTAGTTTGTTGAGAAACGAAGATGATAACGGATTAATCCAATACTACTTTGTTGAAGAAAATAAGATATTATAGTCACAATATAAAGTAAAGATCTAAAAAACACAAGAACAATATGATTTATTGAGTAAATGAGAATTTATTATAATATGGAGAAATAATACAAAGATTTGTATTTATAATGTTTCTAACTTAATCTTAATTATAATGAAGAGCCAACTATATATAGAGAATAAATAGTGGGACGTTCAAACCTATAGCAGAGTTGTAGTTAAAGTAGAATACAAGAAAATTCATCAAAAAGCGAAAAACGTGCCTAGGCCGAAAACACCACCGCTCGAGTGGTAGGCTAGCGCCAACAGGTGCTAGCTTCTCTGCTTTTGGCACTCGAGCGTTCATTCAACCCTAGGCTAGCAAAAATGCGGCGAGAAAACCCTATTTCCATAATTTCAACATTTTCAGTTTCAACACATATTCCAACCCCCAATAGCATTCCAAATAAAATTCCTCTCAACTTACATTTTAATTAGAATTCTCAATTATCTTAAAAAGAGAATACGAGTCACACTCAAATTCTAACAAAGTACATGGAATTCAGAAATAAATCATTTGATTATTTGGAAAGTATTGGTTAATGTTATGGAGTTGGTTGCCTGTTGCAGATGACGTTCTTGATAGCGTTCAAGCAAATTGCAGAAGTTGAATCGAGTTCGATATATGATGCTTTTAAATTCGAGTTTGATAAGTTGTTACTAGGATCACTGTCTTTGCCAATCAACATTCCAGGCACCAAATATTATCATGGACTTGAGGTATATCATATGATGATGATAATAGTTACTGGACTTTTTGGTGACTAAATTCACTTTTGAATGCATTTTGTAACTAATATGGAACCAATCTTTAAAGGGAAGGAAAAATGTTATGAAGTTTTTGAAAGAATTAGTCAAGAGGAGAAGAGAATCTCTGGTGGCATATGACGACAAACTTGATATTTTGTTAAGAGGAGCGGATTCAGCGTACATGCTTAATGACGAGGAAATATACGATCAGATAATTACGATTCTGTATTCTGGATATGAAACTGTTTCTACTACTTCTATGATGGCTGTCAAGTATCTCCATGATCATCCCGAAGCTCTACAAGAACTTAGGGTGAAACAGTTTTTGTAATTATTTGTCTATTTTCATCTTTTTCCTTCGTTCCTTTATGCTGCCGCTAATTTATTTTCATCTATTTTTCTTGCAGGATGAGCATTTTTCAATCCGAAAGAGGAAAACAGCTGATGAATCAATTGATTGGCATGATTACAAGTGCATGACATTTACTAGAGCTGTAAGAAAATTGCTTTACTTCTTTTGCCATTCAATATGTGTATACTGAACGAGATAGTCGAACCTACCAAACATGCTAGCATGGTACAAGTAGTAGTAATTCATTGTTGCTTTTCTAATAGGTCATCTTCGAAACTTTGAGACTGGCTACTGTTGTTAATGGGGTGCTCAGAAAGACAACAAGAACATTAGAATTAAACGGTATGACATGAAATTTCTACTTGATGCTAATTTGAATCTGTACTTTTTTTTTCCCCAAGATCAAGTAATGCCTTGCATTTGGATCCTTATTTGTTCAATTTCTCATAAACCTTTTTGTTTCCCTATTCAGGATTTGTTATTCCTAAAGGATGGAGAATTTATGTCTACACTAGAGAGATCAACTACGATCCCTTCCTATATCCAGAGCCCTATAAGTTCAATCCTTGGAGATGGCTGGTTAGTTGGATTAATTACTTCCGTTCTTCACTCACCCCCACCCACCCAATAGCCCGTGCCAGGTGTGCCTTATGGGCCACCGGCTGGAAGACCAGCCAAGCACGACCAACTCATGGCCTGGCCTTCAGGCACATGGTGACACTTCTACACTACCGCCCGCATCAGGTGGGCCACTGGGCTAGAATGTCTATCTAGGCACAACTAACTTGTTGGGAATTGAGATCTAATCCCTTTATTTGAATTATCAAAACTTTCCACAAAAAATTTGTATGGTCATATAGTATTTCATTCACCAAACCCTTAAGTATCGTATGGAAAATAATATCCTAAGTTTTACCATATCCCAACAATTTCTACTCTTTGAACAACCCATATCAGAATACTAGGCTTACAATTTTCCTCTCAAAAATCTGCAATCACGTACACGAAAGAGAGTAAACCGTGTCAATTTATAGTTAACATAAACAATATCTAATCTAATTTGTTCCTTTAGACGTACAACAATAAGAGATCATATGTTATTTTCTTTCCTTTACAAAATTTAATGCCTTCTTAATTTCGGCAAGTTCTGAGGAAAATTTTTCTTAGCACTTATGGTCCGACCATATGACCCTGACACTTCTAAGCTTACACATTGATCCCGTCTTACAAATCTGAGTCAATGTAGGATAATAAGAGCTTAGAGGGGCATAAATATTTCTTGATATTTGGAGGAGGAGGCCGGATTTGCCCTGGAAAAGAATTGGGAATAGTTACAATATCTACTTTCCTTCACTACTTTGTGACCACATACAGGTAATCTTTAAATATATAAATTTCCCCTCGAGTTATTACAATTTGATCACTACATTTATGTTCAAGAAAGAACACGATACAATATAGTTAGCTACGTATTGAACTGTCACATCAGCTTTTCGTTATTTTAACAAATATTTAAGTTCGGTGGTCATCATAGTTTAAATTCAGTTTGAATATTTTTCTTGATTTTTAATGAAATTGTTTTGGATACAGATGGGAAGAAATTGAAGGACAAAAGATTGTACAATTCCCAAGAGTTGAAGCGCCAAAGGGGTTACACATAAGGGTGAACAAGTTCTAATAATCATAGATTTTACTAGCAAAATATGTATACATGTGATGTAAAAATTCTAGTGCATTACAATAAATCCCTTGTATAATATTTTGCAAGGAAATTGAAGAAATTTTGAATGAAGGTTATACTTATTATAGCGGAAGTCTAGATCACCAATGGCATTTTCCGGGCTCAATATTGAATCCAACAATCAATCACCTCAACAAAGCCAACCCAAAAAACTGAACCAAACAATCCCCAACTCCGGTTGCTTGATGTTACCCACTTAGGACACACAATAAGGTGGTTATTGCAACTACGAAGGCAGCCACATAGGCGAAGGGGGAAGATGAAAAAGGCAGAGTGAAGAGAAGCACGAAGCAAGCGCCGAATTCACCAAGAGAAAAAGGAATAGCAATAACACACAAAGGGTCAAGCAAAAGGGCAGAGGAGTCGGCCTAATATAGTTCACACTAAGGTACATTGATGGGCCAAGCTCGATAGGAGAGATAACTGGTTTAAGTACTTCACTAAGTGACCGTCACTTATAAGCTCCAAGAAGTCGGGAAACGAGTCATGAGCAGCACTAATTAAATTAGTCTGCTTCCAATGGCCCAAATGATTTTAGAGTCGGGTTGTTTCATTGATGCGTCAAATTTTAGTTCAATCAGTTGGTCACTGCGATTGAAAAAATTATATCGAATTGCATTATCACCCGATAGGTCGTTTGACAACAATTTGTCAAACACTTGTCATATAATATTTACTAGCGAACTTTGTTCTTTGGATCAATTTTGATGCATTGTGGTCTTTAAGTGTCCGTTTCACCTTAATTTATTCAATACGAATAAGAAGATTAGTTTCTATCTCTTCTAAATGCGTGCAGAAAGATTGGTAAAAATCTCGGTACTAAAAAAGTAAGGACCAATTCTTTCTTTCAATTACAACCTTCTATGATTATTATTACCTACTAATCCAAATACATATCTTAAACTTCAAGTCTATACCATCGAGAGCAGTATGCAAGATTTATATAGGTTCACCTCAATGTGATATTGCGTCCTCTTCCATTATTGTAATAATTTACTATGATAAAAAAAAAATTACAAGAAAAAATCGTACACCCTATTTTTATTACCTCTATATCTCTCCTTGTTGGAATTGAACCCGGTTCAAATTGGCTGCTCCATAATTTGGCAAAAACGTGTTTATGAAAGTGCAACTTTACTTAAACTAAAGGCTTCACTGGATGTTGACATGTGGATTGATTATGGCTATTGGATTAAGCTTCTGGATGGTTCTATTTTTAATGCCTTTTCACTTGATATTATCACACGAGAAGTCATTATTCTAGGGTTTTCATTCTTTTCATTCTCTCTCTCTGTAAAATCTAAATCAAATCCCTAATTTGAGATGGTATTGTGTAATAGAGTGATTCTTTTGTGGAGATATTATGAGTGAATATCTGTGTAAAGTGTTCGTGCGGCTGTGAAGTTGATTCTGTTGGTTTAGTGTTTGATTCTTTGTTATTCGAGTGAATCAACTGTTGTATTGAAAGATATAAGTGTTCTTGTACTTTCTTTGTGATTGTTTTGAATATTCTTGTAACATTTGTTGCCAATTTGGATTTTATAGTGGAATCGAGCATAATCCATAATATTGGATGTTCAACGGGGGATGTAGATGTTGGATGTGTTCATCGAACCTTCAGGGCTTAGGCCGAAACATATCGATTGTGTTCTTTAATTTTGCACTTTATTTTCTCTAAATAAATTTTATACTTTCTGTTGTTGATCTAATATCGTGTAACCTGGCCCCACCCTCCTGATAATTATTAAAATAAATCTCAATGACGACTCCATATTTATAGAAAAGATTAGGAGAAAATTGAAATTACAAATGTGAAATTTTGGTCCGAGTGAGGGAGGGAGGGGGGCTTCCTGTTCCCCCAAACACTTAAGGTGACCTTATTGCAAAGGCCGTTGGTGACTTGTATTCAGACCCCATTTGTTTCCTAGATTAGCTTGATTCATGAAAATGATTTTAGTAATTAATTGCCAATAAACATTTCTTAACGTCTAAAAACATGTTTGGGAACTATTTGTAAACGGAGTAAATTATGAATATATAAAAATAAGTGGTGTATAAATATGTAATATTTATGAATCTTTCGAAATATGTGAATAAAAGTGATTTTGAGTGTTTGCATACACGAGCCAAACATAGGCTAAGTGAAAATAGTTAGAAATCTTCGACAATATAGCATCACTCAATTATCACAATAATTCCTTAAATCGTGAAGGTTCGATTGCAAGTCTAAAAATGTGGCATTTGGCCATGGTCCAATTGTGATGACTTGCTCAAATGACATCTATATTAGCTGCAATAGTCCGACAAACCTAAAAAATGGATAGTACAATGTTAAGGCTGTGTTTGTTTCCGATTTCAAGCAAAATTCCAACCGTTGCTACAGTATTGTACCTACAATATTTGACTTTATTGTGTCATAGTGAGCCCATAATTTTGAAAAAAAAAAGGGTCAAAAAATCCCTTTTCTTGTTGAAATAATTTCTCCCAGACAAGCCCTAAGGCTATATGACAACATGGTGGATCGGAGCCAGGACGACGCCCTTGCCCAATTTTTCCATTTACTTATTTTTTAATATATATTTTTAAATACAATTTAAATTTAGAAGATATATAAAACAAAAACAAAAAAAAAATGAAAGATAAGAATTGGGGCTCAAACCATGCCCCAATTCCTCGACTAATACGGGACATGACGAGGAGCAAGATGGAACCGAAAATGGGGCTCAAACCATGCCCCAATTCCTCGACTAATACGGGACATGACTACGAGGAGCAAGATGGAACCGAAACATTTTACCACCCCGGGCAAGGTCAGGTTAATTCCGACCTCCAATTTTCCATTTGAGTAAACCATTGTTTAATGTAAAAAGTTAAAAAGCATACAATTTCTCTTTTAGATCAAACATACTTTTCATCCAAACAATTTTTATACTTTACTTATAAACACAACCAAACAAGCACCAAAATTCTCAATAGATGAAATTACTTGCACATTTCATGTCGACCTCATTTTTTATACTGTTGACGTGAACAACAGATATTCGGCACACTTGCATTCACGCAAGCTAATTCCACCACATTTGGACAAATTACTAGTCGACGATATTTCGAGTTTGAACATGGGAGAAGCTTTCTAACACAAGACAAAAATGTTTGGGTGTCGACAAGATATGAGCAGAATCGTATGATAAGGAACAATCAACAAAACTAAACTAAAAGCCAAGATCAAACATCCAACTTTATCGATAAAAGATTTAACTCAAGATGAGATAATATATAACTTACAATAGATGTATTTGCATTACCCTTAAATGACACTAGGAGATGAATACTTATAATGTTACATGTGAAATGGAATCCATTGGATAGGTTAAAACACGTGGCCACATCTCCTTAATCGAAACATCTTATCCTATGTATCAATTTTAACCCAACTAACATGTACCGCATTAAATGATCTTAAAGGGGGACAACCACCTTACAATCTATGCTGACAAAAATTTGATATATTACTCATTACAGAGGTCATATCAATCATTTAACAAAATTTCATGAATTCAAGATCTTCAAAGGTGAGTCGTCACTCATCGTGGTAGAGTTTTGAATTTAATCTCGTTGAACATCACCACTTCGGTGAAAAGTGCTTCGGTTACATGAGAGTTTCGGTAGGTCCTATGCACTCCACGTGGGATGCCACGTAAGCTTCACGTGGGAGGCTCGGTAAGGAGGCATAACATTTTCCATGTATAAGAAGATCGGTTCCCCCAATTCTTGTTCCTAGGCTGAAACTTCAAACCCCACGCCTCTGTATCTCCCTCTCACACACCAAGGAATAACAATGATTGGAGCAACGGTGAAGCCCACACCGGTGCCGAAAGATGAGCAAGATATAGTCATGCCCACTATAAGAAACTTGGATTTCTTGGAAATGTGGAGGCCATTTTTTGAACCATACCATTTTATTAGAGTCCAAGATGGTGATCCCTCCAATACCATCAAGCCTCTGTTTGTCAACCATTATCCAAGGAAAATGAGTTAAAATAGTGAATTTTTTGAAAATTTGTTCAAAAGTAAAATGAAATTTTGGGTTAACATGCAAAATATTTTATTATGAGAATGTATAATTAAAAATGAATTTGAGAATTTTTTTTTTAAAAAAAATAATAGTAGACAAACTGGGGCTAAAGTTCCTGAGAGATTTGACTATGAACTCTATAGCCGAAATGACATCAAAAGAATTTTGGAACCTCTTGCATCTCCTTTAAGGACTCTGCATGCAGGTCCTATGGCTACATGGTATCCAAGAAGTACGTACTTATAGATTATGAACACTTAAAATCACTACCAAACAAGAACTAGCCTTGGCCACATTATATTTGAAATTGAATACATAAATAATTTTTGCCATCCGGTTCAGTTCATTGTTACAGTATTTAAGATTGATCAACAGTTATCTTTCATAAGAGTGCTCGAAAACTAATCAGTGTCAAATCTGCAGGTTATATGTGACCATTTAGGTCTTGGTCTCAAGACCGGTCTACCTTACATCTGGCATGCTAAAGCTAGCAACCCTTTCATTAATCTGAAAAAGAAGTACAAAGGCACATAGTGGCAGGAAGATATTATTCCCTTTTTCCTGTCGATAAACCTTCCAAAAGAGTGCACTACTGTCCAGCACTGCTACATTGAACTAGCCGAACATGGCAAGGGAAAAAAAAAAAAAACTCACAGGTAGATCCCTACTTCCTTAAACTAGCAGATGAAATGGTTACTTGGATTGAAGCTTGGGATGAGCTCAACCCATCTGGCGAGAATTCTGCTCAGCCAGTCAGCAGGGCTGCAAAATAGATTTCATTTGACACTACATATTCCCTACTTTTTCATGGTCTACTTTAAGTTTGGATAGTATTGGTTGCATTGATTATGTAATTAGCTTGTCGACTTTCATGATTTTGTCAAGTAACCATTATAATGTCACATATTTCGTATAGAATTTAGAATTCTCACAAGTGCATTTTGAACTTTACTTATAATTCACTTTTTAAGTATCTTAGTATATTGTTTGACAGGAGGAAAATGTGATCTCTCGGTTGCCATATTTTATAGCATTCAAGCTAAAATTAAAACTTGGATGAAGATACTGAATCCTTAATCTCTTTTGAGATTTTTGGCATTTTTTCAGAAAAAAATTAAGAAATGTGTGTTTTGCAAAGATGGTTAACCAGTTGATAGCCCAACCTTGAAAACTGGCATAGTTTTGAACGACGAACCATCAAGAGTTCAAAAATTTCAACGCCACATTCTTGTCTAAGAACGACTTTATTGTGAAGCCTCCCCTGTTCAATATCTAGAGACTGCCCTGAAGGCAACTTTCCATCCACAGAACCTACAAAAAATTTCACCACTTCAAATAATACAGCGAAAATCAATTAAAATTGAAGTCTTAAAGGCCTTGAAAGCTTTTACTGTTGTACAAAGAACAGAGTTGCTACCTGTGTTGTGGAATCTTTGAAGAAACACTTCAAATTTGCACATAAACCAGCAATTGACCTTCACTAGCTATAGCTAAAGCACCTGAGTCTGTATTGTCAGTGGAAATACACGACACTCTGGAACCTGAAAAGGAAAATTAGCAAGTTAATTATAAGCATAGGCAACTTGTGAACTGCAGCCAATGATAAAACTAAAAATAGCGAATGAACACTGCGATAGGGGAGCACAGTCTTGGATGTTTGCAAGAGTTCATTAACACAAGTACATTTATAATAAATACGATTGCAAAACAGTAGTTAATAATTGGAGCAGCAAATAAGTCATCCTGGTAGGTTCAAAATTGCTAAATAATGACACTCTGAAGTGTAAAGAAACCTTAGAGAGTCTGAAGAGCATTGGGATCTTCAGAAAAGTTCACGGTGCAAAAAGATTTCTCTACTTTCCACACCTATATCCCATTCTCAACATAAAACACAGTTTCATTTCAGAAAGCAAAGAAAATAGCTATTTTCCTGTTCACCAACAAGATGGTTCTATAAGTTATAAACTTGTTTTTTATTGAACCTAAATTTCTTAGTGGTTCTGAAAGAATTACACGAAGGGTATAGATTGCCTGTGTTAAGAAAGCTATGGATAGCTCAAGTTACATTACAACAAGCAGAATGTTAGAGATGAACAATCATAAATTTCTATGATAAAAGGAGATATTTACACAATTAACATGTTGAATAGATTGGAAGAACATTGCTGTTACGACTAAGTTTAAAAAAACTCATTATCATAGAACTTCTCTTATAGATGATTTGAGTTTCAGATTATAAACTATATTCCTCGTATAGAAAAATAACATACGAGACGAATTACCATTTCTCGCAACACAAAGGATACCTTTGAAGTGATGCAAGTTTTCAAGTTTATTTCCTGTTGATAAATCCCATGTGTAGACCAGTCCGTCACATGTACCAAAAATTCCATGACCAACTGATGCAACTGCAGCAACCCTGAGAGAAGTTATTAAATAGCATGAGACAAATAAACAAAATTTTCACTTCTTCTTAAGAGAGATCAAAGAAAAACTCAAAACTTGGTTTCGAATGGAAAAAAAAAAAAAAATGCATTCAAGGTCGCAGCAAGGGACTGTGGCTTGGGGCCTTGGGCTTCACTTGCTATTTAAAATAAGACATAAAAATACCCCGAGTCTAAAGTTCTCCCCATGATCACCATGTTCTTCACCAATATAGCAAGCCTCCAACATCTAGCTAGGTTTGTTTGCGGCTCGCCACTTGATTGACAACATGGAGAATCTGGATCTGAGAGAGTAGAGATTAGAAGCCAGACGGCCACATCAGTATTCTGCACTGGAGGAATATGGATTTTGCACATTCCTGAAAACCACATTTTTGTTGCATCCATGATTTCATCAATGAGCTCCTTAGTGTCATGCTCTCCTTTGCTTTGCCATCTAAACATACCAACTGGAACACACTGAAAAACAGAGGTGCCAGGGGCAGAAAACTTTGAAACCAGGATGCGTTTGTCAATATCCCTGCACAAAAAGAGGAACTGTATCCTACAGGAATATGGAAAAAATGAAAAAGAAAAGCTTAACTGCATAGATTATCTCATCTCTCCATCTTTTTTTAAGGAACGAAAGCTGACAGATAGTCATCTTTTAGCAATCTGAAAGCGAGAGAGAGAGAGAGAGAGAGAGAGAGAGGAAATACGTGGTATGTCAATCTCATTGAGGAAAATAGAAAAACAAGCCATTGAGTCATTGGCCGAGGAATAACTAATTGTATAAAAATGTGGCAGACTTGTAGTACAACATAAGTGGATAAAACGTAACAACTAGACAGCAAAAGCCATGTGCAATTTTGAACTAAATAAAGATACGTCTCTTCTTTTTTGGCATGAGATTTCTTTGTAACATAAAAGAGAAGAGAAGTGTCTACGAAATCATCCTTCACATTATTAAGCGCAGAAAACAATTTCCTTCAGCAGCTCTGCAATTAAATTTAAGATCAGATACAAAATCCCGAAGATTTTTGTTATACTGATAGTTATAGGCTTAAGTTCTGATAGGAAAAAGGAGACAGATGATTACATCAGCAGCACACAAGGCACTGAAACAGTATTAAGCCCATGTTTTAGCCTTATTTTTTGAGAATAAATTTTATAAAAAAGTGATTTTTTTGAGAATATGTGGTTAAAAAATAGAAAAAATTTTGGGTTTACATGTAAAATTATTTTATTGGAAGAATGTAAGGTTGAAAATGAGTTTGGGAAAAAATGAATTTTATATAATGGGGCTCAAACAGGGGCTTAAAGTAACTACAGAAAAGTTTGAACATAGATGAAACCACCCTACCTCCAAAAATTAGTAATTCTTCTCAAGTGATATTTCAAGAATATCTTTACATGATTTCCGAAAATCGCAACATTACAGTGATTAGGAACGTGGAGTCATTAAAAAAGTTTCCCCAAATTTTATTCTATTGTAAGATAAGCAGATCTGTTAAACTTTCTAAGGTGGGAGAAAGCAGGAGCATCCAAATCTTGTGATGGAAAAGCAACATACCACAAACCAAAATCCCCAAAACCATTGTGACCAACAACCAAAATAGTTGACTTTGGAATTCTCTTCAATTCCACAAGACAAGGAAGCATACAGTCAAGTGTCGGTAAGTTGCGTTCCTCTTTGTGGGCACTGCAAGTTGAGAATCAAGAAATTATACTAAGCAACACCAAACTTGGTAGAAAGAGAAGTTGATGGGTCCTGTTGGGTATCAATGAGACAAGATTTTGCATCAAACAAACGAAACTGAAAGACAGCGTGTCAGAACTAATGTTGCAGTATAATTTTAACTGATGTGCATATTTTATTAAACTGCGGTACAAGCAGTATCCAACAGAATATAGGAATGATTAGTTAGATTTGTGTCACATAAGAAAAATAAATCTTCAATCATACCAAAAACAAAATAAAAACTTGGAAACCATGAAATCACCTCCATCTAGCGTTCATGACCCACAGGTTCAGCTTTCCACCCTCTTCAGCAGCAAGAAGAAAACTAGGTTCACAAACTAATAAACAACATACACCTTGTGTTGTCCTCAGTATAGTCTCAATTGTAACATAACCAGTTTGTACTTCAACAATTTTTACTGCATTTTTCTCAGAGAATTCGGAAGTACAGTGTGGACATGAACAGTGCAATTTACCCTCCCTGGGATATAAATGCAAAATCAATGCATCAACAATTACACAAGTTTCAGGTATATAACTTTTCATAAGCTTTAAAAAAAGAATTAACAAAAACCTGCAGCAAGGAGTTTTTATACTGTTTAATAAAACAAGAGATTGTGCATCTGGAGAGAACTGTAATCTAGAACTGTCTATAGCAATCTGCAAAAAAAAAAAAAGAAAAAGAAAAAGAAAAAGAGAGAAAAAAAAAAAGAAAGCTGTTGTTACATATGCTCAATAAGCAACCCTAGTTAATGCAGCAGTATATCAATGCAATGTTTATCTTACGTCTCTACCAAAGGCATCTTTGTAAGAGGGAAATTCTATTGATGCGTGACCAACAAATGAAGGGAACCCCATTTTTTCTGCATTCTTTAGTGCCTTGTAAACAAAGAGGGTACTCTCCTGCTCCAGCGAGCCACATATAACGCATATGTATATTTCGTTCTCTTTTACATTCAGCAGCACCATTGAAATTGACATAGGGTGGTTATAGCATGCAACACGTTTGAGAAGACCCTGTGGCTTGTCATTTAAATTCAAGTCCCCCAGAAAATTTGACCTCTGATCATCTTTCATTTCCTCGTTGTCAGTAATGACATTGCGACAACTAGTACTCGGGATTTGCAGATATGAAAATGAATTATCAAAGTCAGCAAAATTTGCACTGTGAAGCTTTTTGGCAAAACTAGTTTCTGATTTCTGTAGACATGAAAATTTAAACTAAAATCACTGCCAGGTCCTTAATGATAATTTTTCAGTTGTGCATTGATTAGAAATATTCCAATGAAGACGAATGAAGCAAGCAAAGTATTTATGTTTTCACGTACCTCCGTAGAACAAACATTTTTGAAGTCTCTACTTAATGTATGTTCAGTGAAAGGGGTGCATCTCATTTGTGGTGCAGCAGAGGTAGGTACTTCGATCATGGACTTACGGCCAACCCTGGCTCGCTTGGAGTTGACATTGATTTCCTCTCCTGGAGGTCGAATAGAATTATTAGTTTTGCCCACTAAGTTAGAACGAGTTGCGCTAATGTCTGTTCATATGGAACATGAAATATTATTATGTGCAATCACCTCGTCAGAATGACAGCATACTCAACATCTTACAATCTCTTCAAAATTCACATTAATTATGTTAATCTTCTTCACACTATATAACTTTGAATCTTAAATACTTAAAATGCAGTATAGAAAAGAAAAAAAAAAAAAAATTACGTCCAAATTTTGTTTCAATAGACTAAAGACACAGAAATAAAGAGAGAACACATCCTACTCTGTTAACATGCTGAGTCAGCAGATTGATCCTATTTCTCAACTAAAAGAATAAAATCTACACAAAACAATATATTGACAATCAAAAAAGAAAAAAACATTCAAATCAGGAAGCCTATATTTCAACACCCTAACAAAGTTTAATTTTCATTAATGTCTATGCAGACTCCTTTGAACAGGCTCCTATGAAAGCTATTGGAGATTCAGATATGGAATCTCACCTTCTCGAGGCTCCTCATTTACAGCCATCTGCAATTGAGAATGCATATTTATTTCGTGATCTCTCACTGCAATAGGCTGAACTGGTGAATCTTCTTCTGCATCAACACAGACTGGCAGATTCAGAGTCTGATTCCCATAATTGTTTAACTGAAATGAAGCTTCAAAATCTTTTGCAGTATCTGGAAACAAATTATTCTGATTGATGGAAGTACATCTACTTTCATCATTATCAAAACTATCAGGAACTACAGATTCTGTGATTCCAGAAGTTGAGACAATTGAATCATAGCCTGTACAGGTAATACTCCCCCCTTCCTTATCGATGTGTTCTCTGACTGAAAATTTGCAAGAAAAATCAATTAGATGAAATGGTTTTGCTGCAATTCTGAAGAGTGGACATGGAGATGCAGTGAAACAACTGTGCCAGAGAATAAGAATGTTAAGAGGCAAGTTTTATTAGTCAGAGGGTTAGAATTACCAATTGATGTGTTACCTAAACCAACAGATGTATTATTTTCCTTCTGCGTATAGAGAGGCATTTCTGAACATATCACGTTCTTCTTTTTCTTTCTTGAGAATGTCTTCAGCAAAGGAAGTGCTCGGGGGAGAAGAACAGTCATCATTGACTTTGCTATTTCTTGACCAACTGAATCAATATCCTTTTCAGAGCTTGCATTTGAAGTTCCTGTTTCATCTTCCGGAAGTGAATCAGTTACCAAAACCTCAGAAATCACTACATCCGTGGCAATTGTGTCATCTCTGGCATTGCAATTAACTTTCATGTGTTCGTTTGGATCAGAGTTAGAAAAACTGTCTGCAAAAGGCAATAAGTATCATTTACCTATAAATTTGGTAAGGGAGGTGGGATGCAATTGGATGTTGAAGCTCTAGCAATGAATGAGAGTGCAAAAAAAAAAAAGAAAGAAAAGCTAAGTGCATTCTGACAAAAAGATAATGATAAGAGCTTCACGACCTCCTGCAATATCCAATGTGTCAGGTGCACAAAAATTGGTATTGAATATTGGCTTGTCATTCTGAACTAGTGTTACACCATCCTCATCTTCCGGTATTGAGTTACTGAACTCTTGAACCTCAGTAATTGTTGTCAAATTTGGCTGCGAGACATTAAGAACGATGAGCTCAACTGATTTAATATTTACTAAGTTTAAGCAGGAATGAAATGTATATTCCAGCTTTCAGGTGTAATATTCTCTCTCTGTATGTGCATGCCAAGTATATATGTATCTTATGGATATGCTATTGATCTAAAAAAAGGAAATGCTTTCAGAAACTTAAGTATTCTGTGGTCCTAACTTACAGGCATATGAAAGAAGTAGAAAGCAAGAAAAGTTAATGCAAAAGATGTGAAAAATATATCTGAAATAAGAGTGGTTTACAAGCTCACAAGTTCATTGCCTTTTGGCATGTTATCAGCCATTTTTCTCAAATGGTTTTCGAAATTAATAAGCTCTGTTTCTTGGGGGAGATCTCCTAATTTAAAATGATCAGAAATATCCATAGAATGTGACTGCACTCCTCTTTCTGCTGAAAACAGACATTTTTCATTCTCAACCACAGAATCAGAGTTAGGTCCTGTTGTAACTTCTGGACTATCACTAATGCCACAGACTTTATTTGAAGCAGCAAAAGTCAAAGGATTGTCACCATCATGATTTCTCTGATCCCTTTGTCTAGTATTTGA
Source organism: Fraxinus ornus (assembly GCA_903798235.1). Lineage (NCBI taxonomy): Eukaryota > Viridiplantae > Streptophyta > Magnoliopsida > Lamiales > Oleaceae > Fraxinus > Fraxinus ornus. The sequence continues at coordinate 24,886 of CAIGRF010085389.1, forward strand.
AGCTTCAGCATTCTGCATACAATTTTGAGGCTGATGTTGTTCAAAATTTGCCTCAATGAGAGGCTTAACATTAATATTTTTGCCCTTACTACTTCCCTTCCCTGTAACCCGTGGCTTTTCCCAGTTTGGCAGCACATCAGGATGTTTTCTTGGTTCTGTAAATTGTATTTCGTGTACTGTATCAGAAGCTTCAATACGGGAGTTAGATGTTGAAGAAATCTGTCCTGCAGTTCCACCATCATTTGCTACCAATTCTCTCAGTAACCTCTGAACAAATGCATTTTTGAATCCAAAAAACTGCATATTACATAAAAGAAAGGAAAGGTTAACAATTTATTAGTTAAGCACCCTTCTATACGTTGCTCAAGAAAAATTCGAGTACTTCGTTAGGGGAAATAATTGGATATATTACAATCTAACTGTGTTGGTTGTTAGCAAATATTCAAAGTTGTACTGCAACACAAACTATATAGAAACTAAACAGTATGATACAATACAAAACTAGGAAAAGAACAGTGCCTAAAAAATGGAAGGATAATATTCACAGACAATAGAGAGAACATAACTACATCAATGAGTAGCACAGCACTAGCATCTGGTGGACAAGTCTCCAGAAGAATCATTTCCCCCAGTTGACCGAGCTTCTTATTTTATATAACAGATATTACGTTGGGAAGTCATCTACTACATTGTTTCCTCTAATAATAAATTTAGAATCTGAAACAAGATAACCATAATGTTCTACTAGAAAGCAATACAGCTTGCATGCACACAGAGGGGGAAGGGCTTTCTTCCAGACATTCATATACTGTGTTGGTTGGGCCTTGTTTGGTTTGAACTATTTCGACAGATTTGACCACGAAACACATGAAATATCTACTGAAATTTGTAACATGTTAGATGACCAGAATAGGAAAGTGCTGTCAGTTTAATACTCCCTAAGTTCAAAATTAATTACTGATTTTCCAGTGTAGAAGAATAGCATATACATAATCCACAGTTGTAGGGTAGCTTGCATAAATGGTAGCCATGGCCATAGCAATACAAGTGACAAAAAAACAAAAAAAGGATGAAAAATGTAGTGTGAACCAAAGAACCAAATGCCGACATCAAGCCCATTTCTATATTTGATTGCACAGCTAAGAACATTGCTAGCCAACTACCCTGTACTTATCTAAGTTATTGCAATCAAAGTTGGAATAGAAGAGATCTCCAGGAATCAAATTCTAGATTTCTAATATATCTCCAAGTGCATTTCCTCTGAATATTGCTTAATAGTACAGACTCCCATATTTCATTCTCTACTTTGCGATAAATTAAAGTTTACTTCGGCAACGAATAAAAGATGTACTCCAAAATACTTTTGCATTTGATATCACCAAACTTTTATTTTACGTACTCCAAGAGTAATTACAATGATTTGCTTGCTTGCACTTTTTTATCAAAACTCAAGCATAAATCATGAATCCTTTTACCAAGTTGACAATTCCAGGATTTTCATTTTGTACAGAGGATAAGAAGTATAAGTTCGGACTATACAACATCAACCTCTGTCCAAAGGTGCTATATATTACTTAGCCTGAGAGGGATTTTCAAACTAGTAACACAAGGCAAACAAGAATAATAAAAATGTAATTTTACTGTTTCAATCATTTCAAACACAAAAGAAAATAAAAGAAAAGGCGTATGACCTACCTCCAAACCATCTTTCTTACATGAGAACCTCTTCCCGTGCAACGACTTGATTCGAGAACAACTTTTCTTCTGAAAGCTCTCCAGTGCAATATCTGGAGTTTGTCCAGAGCATGATTTCCCATCACTGGACATGATCTAGAGAGGATGTGAAATCTCAATTTTATTAACCAATAATTCATTCAATATCTGTGTAGGATGTAATTTGACATGGTTAAGATGCCTACTAACCATAAACAATGGACCTTTAAGACCTTCAAGAATTTCCATTTTATAGGTGACCCCATTCAGAGTTCGCGAGATCTTGTATCCAATGGGATAAGGACACCTGTCCTTACCCTGCAAAGTGGCCAAAAATGAGCAAATAGAAAATTGCGTAGTAATATATCATAAAACACATAACTCGTATAGAAATGGCTGCTCTTTGTATCTAAATAATGTTAAGAAGTTATCTCTTTTGCTCAATTATAGTCTATTATGACAGCAAATCCAGCTGTGCCTTAGAGTTCAGTAGTAACTATTCTATGTTACTTCAATAAGGAGCTCTCTCTCTCTCTCTCTCTCTCAAACACACGCACACACATAAATACAATCTATAAAAACCACTTCTATCAGATGCAGGATTCCCTGTTTGATGAATAGTGGATTTGTAATTATCTTCATTCTTCGGTACCGAGGCATAACTTGTATCTCCATACTTGATGTTTCATTGAATTTTTTATTTTAGAAATATAGCCATCCCCACCTCCTCATTTTAATTCAATGAACATTAGGAAATTGACATCCATATAATCAGGGACCATACTAGAAAATATTCTTCATCCACGAACTATAGATAATTTCTTAAATGTGTTTTATGTCTGACTTATCCAGGACGCCCCCTCCCCCTAAGTACTGGACTTGCATCCCCTTACTATCTAAATTTTGATGATTGCATACATTAAGTGTCTAGTACTTGACAGGTTTTCAAAATGAATAGTTTCAGCTTTAATGACAGCAAAATTTTCCACAAACTGATTCCAGGCATCTATAATTTGATCCAGTTCAGATCCATTTCAGAACATCTACAATAGGATATCACAAATCCATTATGGCTTTCAGACTTGTGGATCTATTCTTATAAGGAACTCGATGGTATTCTTCAGTCAATTTTATTAGATAGGAAACCTCACAAGTAAATGGATCAGCAGATAAGGCCTAATTCTATTTAAGAAAGAAATTTCATTTATAAATCTAAAAGTAGTTCCAAAAGTTTAAAACTAAGTTTCAGATATATTTGTGCAAGTTTCGAATGTTAAACCCTTTCAAACTTGTAAAATTGTCTGGACCTAAGTTAAAACGAAGTTCTAGCTTTTGAGCATTCTACAGATAGCTTTTTCAAATATTTGTCATTTCTATATCAGAGTCCAGACTACCAGCTTGCACCAATTTTTATTTTAATTTATTATTGATTGTAAACCTACTTCAGATTTCAAATTGAAGCTATTTATATTTGTTTTTAGAATATGATTGAATAAAAAAATTCAGCCAGTAATATTTTTTAAGCATCTTTTCTTATAATTATAGGCGCTGATATGTTCAATTCTAAAGGTTATATTCTGAAATTCAGTATAATATGAGTTTCTGAGACCCAAAAAACACAGCATTCTACTTTCAAATACTTTAGAATTCTGAGAATATTTTTTATATATTAACTTTCTGGCTCCATTTGTTAAATCATCTGTATTAAGTATAATTCTTTAGATTTAAATTCATTCATTTCATTGTGGTCTGTCTATCCTAGAGGTTGGTTGCAGGTAAGTTATAAGGCTATATCTCTATAAAATATTACAGTTTCATTTTTATTCTCTGATATATTAGCTGTTGCTTCTATGACTTTAGATTCCCATGTCAACTAGAACTAAAGGGGGGTCTTGTTTGATTCTTGCTGTTTTTAAATCTAAAAGGAAGATCCTCAGCAGTGGGTGTAGGCCTCGTCGGATTATATCACCATAATTTCCTTCTTCGATTATTTTACTTGGATTAAACTAGTTGTACACACTTGGTGTACATCTTTGTTGACACTCCATGTGTAGTCAAAATCTGTGCCCTTGATTGTTTAAATCAATGTTTGAAAAGTTGTCACCTCATAAGGAAGTCAAATTAATGTCAACAAAGATGTACACGTAGCATGATTCATTTTACTTCATTCTTGGTAAATATTTCCTTTTGTTTAGAGGAAATTTCAAGAGTATTTATTATATCCTTCAATACAGTAAGCATGTTCTTTCTCACTTCAACACTCCTTATTCTAGTTGTTGTTTCTCTTTTTTGGGTGGGGAATGATAGCCATTCAAGTTAGGCAATTATGCTGAAAAAACTAAATCATAAGTAGAAGAAATTATCGCGTTGAGTTCTAAATTTAGTTCTAAATTCTAACCCATCAAAAACATTCAGTTTCTCTTCCAGCGAGAATACAGAAATCAAAATTTAAAGCATTCCTTGACGCTTAAAACTGGCCAATGCTATGAGTTCTGCTGGTTATCAGAACAGAATTATTTAGGCATCTACATATCGATTATCATCCTTTTGTTACATCCTCATGCCTCTAATAATGGAATTATTTATTCCAAATGAAAAAGGATTATTTTTCATATCTGCCAGTTCATTTTTCTTTTATCGGGGATAGATATCTTCTCTACTGCTTATCCATTAGCATTCGACCTTTTCCTTTTCCAAGAAAAATTAGTCCACCAAATGATGTATAATTGGGGGGAAAAAAAGAAAAGAAAAGAAAAAAGACATTACCTCACCAGCAACTTGCTCTACGGTATACTAATGTTTCATTAGCACATTACTTAATTGACCTATCCATGCTTACAATTCCACTTTATTCTCTAGATTTTCAATAGCCAGCTGTTGGTAGATCCAAACATTCAGCTAGTCTTCAATTGAAATAATAGGTTTTACAACAACTGAAATTACGAGCTAAAATGATAACATAACATCTTATTTTCAGATTTATAACCTGAGTACATAAATTAAAAACGAAATTGACGCTGCATTAGTAAATAATCCAAAAGGCACAAAAGAAACAAGCTCCGTGATCAAAATTATTTTGTATATAGATAAAGAAGAGGAAAAGAGAGAAAAATCGAACCCGAGATGAGCTCCAATACTTCTTATCCCACGGACCAGAATAGAGTTTTCCGATTGACACGATTTCTAGACCTTCTGATATCTCTTCCTTTCTTTTCGTCATCGATTTTGCTTCAGATTTTCTCTGGTGTGTGTGGAGGGGGAGAGAGAGAGAGAAATGGCGGGAATTAAAGAGTGAGGTTTTATAGGGGAATTTCAGGCAGCGGTCCGTCAAACATACACGAATCAATCTCTCATTCCCGGCTCGTTTTGAACTGAAATCGCGTTTGGTTAAATAGCGATTAATTTGAGAGATGAAAAAAAAAAAAAGGAGGACTCATCAAAAACGCCGTTGCCGGGGATCGAACCCGGGTCACCCGCGTGACAGGCGGGAATACTCACCACTATACTACAACGACTTTGATGAAGCATACATGGAAATGTTACAATTTAAATTATAAAAACGTGAAATCCTTCTTTTTATAAAAAATTAAATTTCAATCCAGAAAATGTCAACAAGTATCTCGATGCAATTGTTCAACGATCACCTTCGAATTTGATAATATACCTGAACGTAGACTTATTTGTCGTTCAATTTAATTTCAACAACATGTTTCTCTTTTCGAACCTCACCTCATAATTTAGGATTCTTGATACTTGAGCTTCTTTAACCATATTGAAATGGATTATTCATAATTAAGCCTCTGATCGAGGAGGCTTACGAGATCGGATACCAACAAAATTCATTCCACTTTTAGAGTTGTCGCAACAAAATATTTCCATACACCTCTATTACAAATTCATATAACGTTATGATTAATTGTTTATCCATTGGTTTATATGGTCAACATTGAAGATATTGAGCTGGCTAGAATTGATGTTAAGTACACAATTTTCATACTACGAGCACTAGTGTATAATGTGTAGAACAAAGGAGGCAGATCATACTACGTGGCATAGTTATTAATGGTATAATTATTTTTACTTTTTGATAGACATAGCACTAAATTGAATGAAGTACTAAAAAGAAGAAGAGTAGGCAAACGACATTATTATTGTCTTATGTTGATGGATTTGTGTAATATTTTATAGGAAATTAAGGATTGATGTCTCAAATCTTCCAAAAATGTGTTGACAAGTCTCAAACATTTTAATCTTAATAACTACATCTTAACCTTTCAATTAAGAATCTATCATTATGATTTATGTAAAATGATGGGATTGTGCAATTTAATTTTTACGAGACAGAGGGAGAGAGAAATTTAAGAGATAATGGATTGTCAAATTACATATATAATTGCCACCAACAACGATTCCTTGACCTGGCCACCCATCCCCACCACCATCACCTTGCCAAATATTTGACTTTTGGTCAACTAATAAACATTTGGCGAAAATCATTCAAATGTCCTTATTGTGCACATTAAAGTAGAATGTTTGGAATTTAAGTACTAAAAAAAAAAAAAAAAAATTGGGATATAGCAGCTTGCAATTCTGGCCTATTATTGATAGTGATTTTATCAGTATTTAGAGAAAGCTCGTTGAAAAAATAAGTCATATCAACATCGAAAGAATCAAGATAAAAAGTATCGTGAATATTTTCAAAGGGTTTGAAACCTCTATTACATTTTTTTTTCTATTTTATGGGAATAATTGCAGTTGCAATTCCAAATCTTTTATTTTTTTCACGGACTTTACTTAAACCTTTCGTTTGTGCTAATCACGATCCCAAACATTTTGTTTCGTTGCATCACAAGGACATCCATTCTCCGTTGGTTGACCTAAAAAAATTGACCTCATTTGATCAATTTTGACTATAAGATGACAATATTGTAACCACATAATTTTCACATAAAATAATTTAAAAAAAAACAATCCCACACCCACACCCACTCCACACCTGCCACCGCCTATGCAACCCACCATCAGAGATTGCGCCTTTGTTTTTAATCTGCTCTAACTGTATAGTATCCAAGTCTCACCATCGATCGCTAAGCACCACCACAGTCCTACCGATTTTTTCCTTCATTTTTCTCCTTTTGCCTTTTCTTGATTTGGGAATAAATATTGATTTGTGGGTTCTTAGTTGGTAATGGATTATCGTTAACAAAATGGATTTTTCGGAGGAAATGTGGTCTACCCGCATTTACACTTCCAAAACCAGATTCAAATGTCTCCTACTCAGTAGTAAATTGAAACGGAATTGTCAATGATGTTAATGGGATTCCAATTCTTTCACTTGAGGATGTCCATTGTCCCTACAAAGCTCTGAATACAGCGCACTTAAATGGAATTTAAATGTTAGAATTATAGATTTTCTTTGTAAAATATTCAGGTCTACTCAGTAAGAGAACCATATTCTTTAGCAAATATTGAGAGAAGAGACTCTGCAATTGTTAAAAGAATAATCCTCTAGTATTGATAATAAATAGAAAGAAATGCTTGTGATGGCGGTGGCAGGCTGTTACACAAGCGGGTGGCTTCTGTAGACGATGGCGGTGTAAATGGGTGTTTTTAGGTTTGGATTGGGTTGGGAATCGAAAGGGAAAAGGGAAAGGGGAGAAAATGAACTTCTTTTTTATTTTAATTATTTTATATGAAGTTATAATTTTCCCCTTTCAAAATTAGTTAAAATAGTGATTGTATTTTGGTTTTAAGTTTTAAAAAATTAACACATGGGATCAAAATGGATGATTTTTGTTAATTTGATCGTTAGTTGATATAATAAATTGACTTTGACCATTTTAAAAGGGGTAAAATTGTAATTTTGAATTAAAATTAAAAACTGAAAATCAAAACACAATCACTATTTTTCTTCTTTTCTTTCCCTTTTCATTTCCCCTTTCCTTTCCCCACTTTCTCCGAAACCCAAAACCCAAAACCTGTTGGGTTCTGTTTAACCCCTCCCCACCACCTCCGCCGCCTCTTCTACCAACTTTGCCACTGTTCCCACCAATATCTCTTCCCTAATTTTCCCATCCTCTTTCTCACAGCTACAAACCCAAGCCCCAAATAGCAATCGTATTAATCGGGCGAAATAGCCATCGTATTAATCGGTATGCCCAGCCAAGGTGGATCTCAACTTACAATTACTCAAATTCCAGATTTTCACTATCTAATCGACTCAGGGATGGGATGGGTGGTCGGTGATTGTGGACTTATGTTTTGTTCTTCTATGGCTCTTGGTTTCTTACAACGATGATGAGAGCTGAATTTGTAGTAAATAACATGAATGTTGTTGGCATTCAGTGGTGCTGGAGGTGGTGTTGACTTTCAGGGATAGGCCGAAGGGGGTGGTGGTGGTTGCTTGATGGCGGCCTGTGTTTGAACTGGAAAGAAGGTTGTTGAAGAGATTCTTGACCATCGAACTACTCGAGCTTCTAGAAAATATCATCAAGAGTAATTGGTTAAATGGAGTTGATGCAACAATGAGGAGAATACTTGGAAAAGCGAAAAAGACCTTGAAGCCTTCAAACCATTAATTGAAGCATATCATTCATTGATGACGATGTCTTCAAATGGGGGAGAATGTCACGGAATGCAGCTTTACTTAATTCCCGTGACCCTATCGCAGTCGCAATTTGCCCAACTTCAGCCACACATTATAAATATTTTATTTAAAATTGTAAAATAATTAGAAATTAGAAAATTTTAGTTTGATTCTATGGACTTTAAACGTCTAGTCCCGTCACTTGGATTTTTATTCCGAATGCTATTATAGAGGGTATTAGTCTTACAAAATTTATAGTGTTCGCCCCCTGCATTAGCCATTATAATTTCCTGTTTTCAGCAATTGTAATTTCTAGCTTTCAAGCAATCAATGATCAAGTTATGTTCAATGCTTTTCAATTTTAGGTTCCAAGCTTTCTTTAAATTGAAATCAAATTTTCTTTCATCTCGAAATGATCAAGAGAAGGCGAAAGGTAGTCTAACAGAGCAGACTACTGCCACACGGTGTTCCTTTCTGTGCTAAGAAGAAAGGTAACCCGTGAAAGTTGGTATCAGAACTGCGGCTCAAGACCCTCGATAAGAAAGCTATGGATCCAGATTCCTCGAACTCCACGGAGGTGGTAGATGTTTAAAAGAGGAATATGAAATAGTGCGTGGATGCGCTTAAGGTGACAAACACTAAGTTGTGATGTGCTATGGAGAGCCTCGAAGAAAAGGTCGAGGTGGCAAAGACGAAAATTCAAAAACTACACATCCAACTGGATAAGAGCCGAAGGGCTAACGCAACAATGACTGAAGCTGCTGCTATTGTACATGATCTACAGGATGAAATGGAAGCGTTGAAAGCTCAATTGCTAGTGCTTCAACGCGCAGTTGGCAAT